>CM019752.1:9719771-9952111 GCA_009761765.1 Phenacoccus solenopsis | reverse complement strand
ATAACCAATTGTTAGATAATCTCTGCGAAAAATTTCTAATCTCTACATGAATTTTCCATCACCTTCTCTAACTTTCAAGCCAAAAGTAGTGGCAATGGAAGTAATAATTTTCATCCTGGCTCTCATAGCTCCTCCATTCACCGCGTCTTTTTCCGCATCTAAAATTCTTTTTACCGCATCAACCGCTAATTTTTCTCTGACATCTTCTTCTAGCGGTTTTGTAATTTCAGCAAGTTTCAAAGTCCGAGGACTTTTTAAAATTGGTTTCAAAACAGGAGGAGGTAGGGAAGGTTTAGGCTTAGCTTCTTCTGAATCACTGTCAATGTCTTCGATAGTTTCTGTAACCTGTAAAAATATATATTAGTAAGCTACGATCAGTAAAAGTTTTAAATTATTTCCCTTACGCTTACCTTGGGTACAGGTGGTTGGGTAGAACCAGGTCCCAATCCAGCAGCGTGTAACTGAGTAGCTAATAGTCGAGAAACGTGCTTCACTTGAGCTGGAGTTCCAGCAGCTGCAATTGGAGTATAAGCTGAACTAAACAGTGGAGGCATTTTACTCGGTAAATTGGGCTAAAAAGAGAAATCACTTGCGTTAAACCAGATTGCTTAAATTTTCAAAATATTTTCTAATTATTTCCTAACCAAAGTATCCATTATGATTTGGGTGGCTACTAGAGGTAGGAGGCGTTCGTTAACCCAAACTTCTGTCAGATCTAAACCTGATAAGGTAACAGGTGGTTCTTCTTGTCGTGGTTTCTTCGTCACTTGGTTATTTTCGACTGGCTTTTTGTGCTTTCTTTTCCTTTCGTCGTCTTTGGGTAAAGTTTTCATCACCTAGATAAGTTTGATAAATTAATACGAATTTATTTTCAATTTTTTTTCACTGTTTTGGTTACAATCATACTTCAGAGTAAGTGGCTCCTAAATCAGTTAGTAAAGTCATGATGTTCTGTTGATAAGTGATACAAGAAGGATGCTTTAGTAACGACAACAACTGACACTTCAAGTGTTTCCTGACAGCGTTCACTTGACTCTCCGACAGATCGGGAGGTAAATGAGCTAGAAGCAATAAATGACAACAGTAGTGCAAATTCTTCTTCATAATTATCAATCTAACGAGCCTACTACACTTACTATGCACAGTTTCTAATGCGGCTATAACTTTGCCTAAAAATTGCGATCTAGCTAAGCCGATGGCTGTTAAAACGGTCATACAGGTCATCAAACTTGTGCTACTGATATGTTTGGAGTCATGAAACTTAACAAGTAAATCAAACACAACCCTGAAACATTCAACAATTAAAATTCAACTGAATAAGGGAAATCAGCAACAGGTGGTTAACATACATCGCTTCTTCTTCCAATTTTCTACGTTTGGTGAATTTCATGGTTAAGGGAACATCGAAAATTGAAATATTATCGTTTTGTTTATCTTCAGAATCTCGATTTGTTTGCAAAATGATAACGGTCTGCATGAATTTCACGGTTTGGTTCAATATTCTGAAAACGAAATACAACAAAGGGTGTAAAATTGAAAAATAAATCGAAAATAGGAATCGAAAAAATACCAACCCATCGTGATCGTTATCAACTAAGTTAATGATGCTAGTTTTCAATGAATTGGCTATATTCCACACCTCTTGAAGAGCATTTTCATCGGAATCGTTGTCAGATTTGGCTAGCCAAAGTACAACCTCTTTATACAAAGTGCTACTAGTTTGTATAACTTTTTTTTGTATCTGTAGCGACGGATCACTCAATAACATTAATAAGCTGGGCAATACTTTGGGCAGATACTGGTGATGCTTTTTGCTATTGAGATTGAGAACACGATTAGTACTCGAATGTAACACTGAGTGAAAAAATGATCACAGAAACATACCCTATTGACTCTATAAATGTAACTATCATCTTTCTAACTTCCACATTTCGATCTGCTTGAAAAGCAAGAATGTGGTCTAGAAAGTCGTCTAAAAGTTGCGGTTCTTTATTGACCACAATTTCGTTAATTTTTCTCAAATAATCAACTTTCTCGTTATCGGTGGCCAAGGCAGCTTCATTCAACCATTCGACAACCTGTCAGAGAAAACTGATTGATTCATATGAAAATTAAACACGTCGTATCATACGGTTCTGTCATACTTACCGTGTTGTACGATGGTGAAATGAGTGTATCGCTTTCATCCATGGTTGGCACAATATGAAATCTGGCACAGATTTTTGGGCATCAACTGTTTCAGTGAGTTCGGTAGAGAATTTTACGGAACCGATCACCGATACCGTTTAAACGCCTACTTCCGTGCTTCGCTGAATTTGTTCAAAATTTAAATTTGTATTACTTGTGTCACAACCAGAACATCGAAAAAGAATCAGGATTTAGTTGTTTCATTCATTTGTATTTTTTAATGGGTAAATGAATGATAACGCGAGGAAGACGCTGGGATTACGACGAATGAAAATCGTCGAATATATGACTGAATTTAGGTAACGCAGGGGTTTGAAAGGAAAGGAGAAAGGAATATGATTTTGCTGGACTAAAATTGAAGTAATCGAATGTGCATATTTCAACAGTGACCTAAATAATAATGCGTGAAATTGTTTAAAATTTGAAAATTTCACAATTTCACAAAAATTGTTGAATTTTAAGTTTTTGACGTTCGAATTTGTTTGGCTTCGAGCATTGTGCGTGCTATTCAAAACGAATAACGATGTTAACCTATGTGTGTCAAAGAAGAAATCTGATTGGTCATACGATTACCTATTTATAAAATCATAATTTTTGATTGGTTTTTTCATAAATAGCGGTAAATTTAAACCAATTAGAAATTGCCTTTAAAGCAATCGTAACCTATGCGCAAGACTGGTACAAAAAGTCCTTCTCGGTTTTGTTCTTTTTTGCAAAATTGGGAACACCTTGTCTTGAAAGTAAAAAATAATAAGCATCTTTCCTTCTTTCATCTTTCGGTACTTTCGGTCGGTAGTAGAATGCCGACATTTGTTTGGTGTTGATAATTTGTAGTTCGAGTGACCAACTAAATAACTTTCACGAAGATTATATTATCGAGAGTAGCTAATTGTTAATAAATGTTGAAAATATATTGAATAGTGACATATTCAACGTATTATAATGGTAGGTGTTTTGATTCTTATTTGTAAAATTACGAACGTTTTTAAACTACTGCATATAATTGTTTCCTTCATCACTCCGCATTCATTTAATGTTAATACCTTTTTCCAGATTAACTCTATGACTTCGGCCAATCAATCATCGTCTCAGTCCCAACCAAATGTTATGGTTGAACGAGAAAAGATCTATGCTTGGGTACTTGACATCCCAAACCCTGAGACCAGAGAAGTCGCTTTATTAGAATTGAGGTGAATACACGTGTAACTTATCTTCATTAAGAATGTGAAAGAAATGTTCTGCCATAATAAATTGTATTATGTGTACTAAGATGATCATTGTTTACAGTAAGAAAAGAGAATCAGTGCCGGACTTAGCTCCTATGCTATGGCACAGTTTTGGTACGGTAGCTGCTTTGTTACAAGAAATTATCAATATATATCCAGCAATTAGTCCGGCATCTTTGACAGCTTATCAGTCAAATAGGGTTTGCAATGCTTTGGCACTTTTGCAATGCTTGGCGTCGCATCCAGAAACACGATCTGTATTTTTACAAGCTAATATACCATTGTTCCTTTATCCGTTTTTGCATACTACGAGTAAAACAAGACCATTTGAGTACCTTAGATTAACCAGTTTAGGTGTTATTGGAGCTCTAGTCAAAGTAAGTTTTTGATTTATTTTTTAATAAATTTGACCTATGCAATTTCATTATTCTTCTCTTCATTTGTAGACTGATGAACAAGAAGTAATTACATTTTTATTAACGACCGAAATCATTCCTCTTTGTTTACGCATCATGGAAGCTGGTTCGGAATTGTCTAAGACTGTTGCAACATTTATTCTGCAAAAAATTTTATTGGACGATAGCGGACTAAATTACATTTGTCAGACTTATGATAGATTTTCACACGTCGCTATGATACTGGTGAGAATTTTTCTAAATTTTATTTTTTCATTGAATGTGTTTCTGGAGATTGTAAGACAAATACATTGATGATTACAATGTAACTCTCAATATTATTTATTTAGGGGAAAATGGTACTTTGTTTGGTGAAAGATCAATCTGCACGATTGTTGAAACATGTGATAAGATGTTATTTACGTCTTTCGGATAACGCTAGGTGACTATATTTAGATAGATCATTATTTCTTTGTTATTAAATTTTTAATTATCGTGATTATTATTTATTCAGGGCACGAGAAGCTCTTCGTCAATGCCTTCCCGATCAGTTAAGGGATTCAACTTTCTCGCAGTGTTTAATGGAGGATACAACAACCAAACATTTTCTTGTTCAATTATTGAAAAATTTAGAAACTCCGACGCCAAATTCTGTAAATTCTATCGGTGGAATTTAACGTTTGAACTACGTTTAGAGCTCCACTTTGATGAATTTTCAACTAATTTTACCAACTCAGAGCTACCAAGTATTGAGGATCCATGAGCAAACTATATTTCCTCTCAATTATTGTATGTGCTTCATTTTTTAATTAGCGTTACTAAACTCTGTGATACACTTACATTACCAGAGTATTTATTTTTATGGCCATCATCGAACATTTCACAATCACCTAAAGTCTTCTCGTAAAAATTTGCATTCGCTTTTTGTACATGTCTTCCTGTAGCATCATTTTTTCCTTTTAATCGAAGTTTGAAATGCTTGACTCCACTAATTAAAGCCAAGTATTCATATTATTCTTGAATCGCAAACCCATTGTGCTCCTTATGACAAAACGACTATCTTATACTCGTTTTAACTAAGCGTAAATGTCTGACAAATTGTCGAATATATATTGATTTTTTTCTTTGTTGTGAAATTGAAAGTTATTTATCGTGGAATTTTTTCTCATTATTATTGTATCTAGTTCAAATGATTAACGTATATTGACAATTTTATTTTGTTGAGGGTTTTTTAATGTTATATTTTATTTGTCATTCGTAACAATCCTACTAAATATAGTATTTTTAATTTTGTAGAGTATTTAGTGTAAGAATTTTTAAACACACAGATTTTGTATTCTCTAAAGACTTGATTATTTTTATGAATTTCCAAAATGTTTTGTTCATGTTTTTTTTCTTCCTTTCAAGTAATACTAACCTGTGCTATTTTTTTCTCTACATGTAAGTCCGTTAAATGTAGCATGTTCTCATTCGAAGGCAGTTAAAAGTATTCAAATTGAAAATATAGAATTGTTTATTGTTGAGACTAATTTGTACTATGAACGATGATTTCCAAATTTCTACACTACTGAAATAAATGTTATTTTTGTTTAGTCTTCTTATTACCTTTAAATTATCGCTTCGAATCTGTTGTAGATTCACTTTTCTAGTGAAGGAAAAATGAAATCTTTTAAGACAATAAAAGAATGTACTATGAAAATTTTTGATATGACATACCACTTACTTAGCTTTTTAGTATATTAAAGGAAGTAAGTAGGTTTTAGGGAATCCCGCTGTGCAATTTATTGATTTCATAATAGCTTATGTTGATTTGCGAAACTTGAAAAATAGAAATTTAAATACAGTATATTGGTGCCTTGAGCTTGAAACAGAAAAAAACAATATTAACACCAAAGAGGAAAGTAGAAAATAGGAACGTATCATGTATTTAATTAAATTATACGTTTGGCAGACAAGAATGAAACATTAGCGCAAGTAAACTGAGTTCAGTTCACTTTCATTTCTTGAATCTTGATTTCTTGAAGTTCCTAGTCCTTTTATACTTCAAATAACGAAACTCATGAAAATAGCTTTTTATTTGCTTTGTAAATAACTAAATACGAATTCAAATTCCTTTTTTTTTTTTATTGATCCTTGCTAATTTTTCATGTTTTTTCCAATGGTAAAGGCAGATTTTCCCAAAGCAAATTATTTTTGGTAGTTTTTGAGATGTTGTGTTGTTGCAGTAGGGGTTCGAATTATAGGTATACCTACTTCCTTAGCTACCTAGCACAGATTAAAAAAAGTTAGCTAGGAGTGAAATTATGAAGAGGAAAACGGCTTGTGGAGAGGAAACATCACAAATCGTCTTAATTTCCTCACGAAATTTAAGGCGGTGCTTCGGAAAATAAGTTGGTAAATGCGAAAAAGTTGTTTTTTTAATAAAAAAATGAAAAAATTGGAAAAATAAATGCTTAATCGGTTGAAACAAAGTCTCTAAAATAATATATTATAATTTTAAATCATTTAGTTGCGTTACTTTTGAGAAAAATACTGCAAATGAAAATAGGATATAATTTTCATTTGCAGTATTTTTCTCAAAAGTAACGCAACTAAATGATTTAAAATTATAATATATTATTTTAGAGACTTTGTTTCAACCGATTAAGCATTTATTTTTCCAATTTTTTCATTTCTTTATTTTAAAATCAATTTTATCACATTTACCTACTTATTTTCCGAAGCACCACCTTAATTGGGAAGCTCGAACTCAAATATCATATGCTAATTACTAAGTTTTTTACGGATTATCTGGAATTTAGGTGAAGATGGATTCAAAATGGCGGGAAGAAACCAAAACAACCGTTAAAAATTTAAAATCCATTCTAAATCAGTGACGTTTTGATTTGGTGTCAACAGAAATGTAACATTCAAAATAATTCAAATTTCAATTTGAAATTTTTTTATTCAAATTTGATTAGTGGAGCAATTTTTTCGATCACTTGAATTACCACCGCTTATAATGTCGCAGTCGCGCTCTCGCACGTCTCGCACACCATTGAATGATAACAGCAATGAAATCATTTGTTTACTAGTTTTAGATAACATTTCAAATTAGTCAGAAGTGAATTTTATTATTTTAATTATACTTCCTATCAATTCGTTATAACTGGAGTGTAATTAATTAAGATAAATAATGATAGTGATGACGGATTACACTGCGTTTGAAATTATGGTAAAATGTGCAAGTGTATTGTTATCGCGTGTATGGTGTAGGTAGTGAATTAGTGATACGAAAGTCTGTATTCCGAAAATTTTGGCTTTTCAACAAAATGTTGGAATATTTATTACACAAATTTCTTCCCTTTTTCGGAGTTTTTTAATCAAAGGAATCCAATTCAGGTAAGATAGAATTTGTTATTCTTTGGAGTAACATGTGTTGGATAACCTATAGAAAAGCATTTTATAACGAATTGATTAAAAATCGGATGTGAAAATGAATTGTACCACTGAATTTGTCGTTAGAAATTACGCTTATTAGTTATTACTTATGTAAAAAAAAGCGGAGTCAGATTTCGAACCATCATTCGTGGTGGCCAGTTTCTTCATCAAACCATGCAGACTGTGAAATCGTTTTGTGATGATCAGTTTCTTCATCACATAATGCATATTGTGTGAAATCGTTTCAAGTATCGATATAATTTCCGTATAGTGATATATGAACAATTCTTGCTTTAGTTTTTCTAATTTTATCGATGGCGTATACCTATTGAAAAAACTCTTCAAGTATCTAGCAGTTCACTTGCATAAAAACAATGAAAGAATGTTCTTCAACGTTGGCAAAATATCAATACATATTATGTTGTTTGCTTCGAGTTGAAAGTATCTCTATTAAATTTTCAAACATCATCGAGTCTTTTGAGGAAAAAAGGGGATATCTATATTCTAAAATAAAAATTGTTCAAAATTCATAAAAATCGAATTCCCTTCTGATTATGATTTCCTTTCTCAACAATAGTCAGCGTTTCAATAATTCCTGTTCCATTTTTAAAATTTCAACCAATATTGAAAATATTCTACCACTTTTTTTTTGTCGAATAATGATTCAGTTTATTTTTTAAAACTACTCGTAATATATTTGATTAGACACATGATGAAGAAAAAAATTTATCAGGGTTATTTATTAGTACCTATTAATTAAGAACATTAAATAAATTAGTAACTTCATTGTAGTAAATATCACACAAATAATTTATTTTACAAGTTACGGTATCGCTTAGCTTTATAATGTAAGAAAAACGCAGATGTTGGTTATAACTTAATTAAGAGTTATGTGCTTTTAATACTACACTAGAGTATGGTTGCATTGCAAATTCATTTCGTAAATCACAGTTTAGTCTAAATCTGTTGAAAACAAATGAAGAATAAATTATTAAAAAAAAAAAATGATTGGTTGGTTCAAATTCAAAATCGACATACCCTTTATAATATCCTGAATTTGTGCTAGCCGTGGCTATTGAAATAGTATTTGGTAATTTACTGATCACCTCCGTTAAATTTAGGATTGAGGGAAGATTATTCAGGTTGATAGCGATAATAAACATTTCGCCCTTATAAGCTCTGCAATGTAGATAGAAGTCTATTATTTACGGAATAGCAATAATAAGTATAAATACAATGTGTCCAAGTGATCTTTGCATCCCACATTTTTCAGCCAAAATAAAAACTTTTTTTTTGTAGAAAACTATTCATAAAATTTGGATGTAATTAGTTCACTATTTTAATACCGAATTCTAGTGATTTAATACAAGATAAGTTCGAAAAAAGAGCTTTTCAATTTCGATGGTTGCAAAAATCATGTGACCAGTTCACCACACTCTAAGAATTAATAAAATTGTGTTGTAAATATATCATATTTTACCTCGTAAATATGTATATGAATTTGGAAGGAACGTATGATTTAAAATCGCCATATTTGAGGGTATCTGTTTGTCTTAGTTTGGACAAATCTTTGAATAAATTATAATGACTTATTTTTTGATTCTTCTGTACGTCAACGTTCCTGTAGTAGTAGTCTGTATTCGGTGGTATAAATGGTACATTATTTCTTGAAAACCCTTATGAGTGGTTGTAAGGAGTTTAGTTAGGTCTTGCATTATTTATCAAGAAATGAGTTGGTAAAATTTTATTTACCCCCGTTAATAGTATTATCCCACTGCATACTAAGTCTTGTAGGATCTCGTCGGCCTTGAGACGAAAAATCTCGAATTTGATCTTTGTATATGTAGCCTGGTTTCATTCCAATTTCTTGACCGTAATAAATTCCTACACTCCCAGGCAGCAGCATTGCTGTTATTGTCCAGATATCCATGTATTCTGGACGGATTCTGTCAGCAGTTCTAATATTATCGTGATCATCAGTCTATAACACTCTTAATATTAAAAAGTATCGAAGATTTTGTGTGAAGTTGTGGTATATTCTTAGATCTATTTCTATTTACTGTATTGCTATAAGTTGTGTACCTACCACCCATGCTGATATAGCATTTTCAGGCAAATTGTCGATCCATTCTGTTATTATTGAGTTCAGCTCATCAGCATCAATTTCACGATAAATATACCGCAAGAAAAATGTATATGGCAGTTGGGATATCGGATAATTCGGTCTGTCGTAATATTTCCGTATATACTCCATAGAGGTATGAGCTTCTGGGATGAAAATTCTGGATGATGTGAAACATCATCGTTGAAATATGTATGAGTTTGGAATAGTTACCCAAATAGAGATAAAATACATATAATCATTTTTTAAAGTTCTTGTGTACCTTTCGATGCCACCATGTTCTTGGTTATACTCATCCAACAATAGTCTTAGTTCGTGAGTTAATTCATAATTATCCTCTCGATCCAGCTGCATATCTCTTTCATAATCGTTTTTATTGTCTGAAAAATTTTCATCTTCAATGAAGTATTGTACAGCATCGATTCTAAATCCGGCTATACCTTTATCTAGCCAATATTTTATAATTTTCTATAAAATCAAAAAAAATCGTTTCGTTGTTTTTTTTAAACATAAGCCCATAGGAAATGAAAATGCTGGATTATTGGATACCTACTTTTAATTCTTTTTTTAAAATTTCATTTCTCATATTGAAATCTGGTTGTTCGGCTAAAAATTGGTGGAAATAAAACTGTTGCCTTTTTTCATTCCATGTCCATCCACTATATGGGGTAAATTCGAATTCGTTGCTCTAAAGAAAAATCATCTTGTGAATTTCAGTTTAAGCTTCATTCGCATTTACAATAAACTCAAAAGAATCATTTCAGCAGGTCATCATACCCAATTATTCGGTTTTATTGGTTCTCCAGTTTCAGGATCGAAGCCTTTAGGATCCTTCCACACATAAAAATCAGTGTATGGTTCTGTTCTGTTAATAGATTTTTCAAACCATTGATGCTTATAACTACTATGGTTTATTACCAAATCCAAAATAAATTTCAAATCTAAATCGATACAAGAAACAAATAGAATATCATTAAACTGCATCTTTCACTTCACAAGTTTGGGAGTTGATTTACGACATTTTATCTTCTTCATCATACTTTTTTTTTTCATTTCCCTCACGAGTTCTTCGAAGTCAGCCATCGTACCATATTTCGGATCTATTTGATAATAATCAGTTACGTCGTATCCCATATCTCGAAAAGTAGTAGGATGTATTGGTGTTAAATGTAACGTTTCTATGCCCAAGTCAACGAAATGATCCAGCTTCATGGTGATACCTGGTATAACAAAAAGTTTGATGTTGTTAATCAATTTATGTATTAACAATGTAATTCACAGCGATGGTGTGTTCGAAGCTGCGTTAGCGCGTATAATTGGTGCCCTCGTCTAAAATTTAATGAAGGTATGGACGTGTGGTGTAAAAAGTATTAAGAACTGTAATACTCAACATCTGTGTGAAATACACAACAACAGTTTTCAATCCATGTTCACCTTCCTCAAAGTAATTCGCTTGATGACCTGTTACCTTTATAAATTGTATATTGTTTACTTTTTTTTTTCATTTTTCACCACATTTCCTCAAAAAAGCAGTTGCCTCCATTGTACATACATATAATCAAGTATGCCATAATACAGTGATTATAATTTACCTTTAAGATCGCCAATTCCGTCGCCATCGCTATCTTTGAACGCATATGGAATGATTTGATAAACTATAGTATTTTTCCACCACTCTCTATCTAGTGTAGCTACACTACTGCTGTATAAGCAGAATAGTGGTAAGAGTAATATAATTTTCATTTAAGTATGTGTTAAGCTCCTTCGTAAGTATACAAAACTCGAACTTAACTGCGAATATTCGTAATATTAACTATACTTATATACTTATTAATAATTGTTAGCTTTATATTATGTATTAAGTGTCCGTATTCTGACTTTGCCGCTTAAAATTGCTTTCAACTTCATATTCATATACGAAGTGGTGATTGATAAGGATTTCTTAAGAAATTGACATCATTTCATAAAATTTTCAGAAATCAATATTGACAGGTTAATTATATTTATCTTAAGTAGGTGCCTATATTGAAGAAACCAGTCTACACTGTACACTTACCTCGATGTATATATTTTCAGAAAGCAAAATTTCATAATTCATTGTTAAAAAAAAGAAAAAAAAAAAAAAAGAATACCTAATGTGTTCTAATATTCTTATAACGCATTTACTTTTTTCTTTGCATCGAAAAGAATTGAAAACATTACGAGTTAGTTGACCTGTGCAAATGAAAATTCTGAAGAAAAAGTATATTTGCATTTCATATGGGCTCATATTTAGACATAAGAAAAAAAGCGAGCTCTTAGCTATGTAATGAATGTGTAGAATGATTTTGATTTGGTTAAATTTTCTTTTCTGAATAGACATTATTATCATATAATTAAAAAACAATGAAATTATTATTATATTATAACATTAACCCTCTCCCCGCCATTTTGTGCGCAATAAGGTACTTGGTGAATACCCAAATGATTTTATCTTATAGAGGGTATGATATGTGATGTGGAATAAGAAAATGAGGTTAAGGGCAAAAATCACTTTTTTGAGAAATTAAGCTTAAAGTTTGACTACGTATTTTTTGGTGAGAATTTCCTTACATTTTTTCGTGCAATACTGAACGTATACCTCGTACGTTGGTGAAACTTGGTGGAAAATAAAATAAAAAAAAAACGTAAGCAGCCATGCTGCATTACTGGAGCTGAGTTTTTAATTGAAGCTTGTTTTGATTTACTAATAACCTTGCTTAACCGTTCATGACTACAGGCCACACCCAATACCAAGTCTGAAAACCCGTACCTTATCCCCTCCAAAAACACTTAAGAAGTTGAATTTGGCACAAATGTAGTATTTCTTGCCATGAAATAATCATGTGAATACATATTTCTCAAATTATAACTATTTGAGGGTCCTCAAATTATCTTCAAATCTTGATAATCCGCCATTTTGGATCCATTTTGACTCAAATTTAAGAGGTTATATTCTGGTCACAAACTAATCCTACACACAAAGTTTGACCATTCTAGGCCGATTTGGTGATGAGATATGGAAGATTCATGAAATTTCCTGCAGCAATTTCCCCTCCAAAAGCCGTTTTTTGCTCTAACTCCCCTCCAAAATCACTGAGGAAGCTAAAATCAAAATACGTTTGTCACTTGGGCTCATTTTATCATATGACACAGCAATAAAAAATTTTCGACCCCTCCTGTACCCCCACCACTATTTTAGGTTGATAACCCCGCCTTCCCCCTCCAACATCATGTATGGAAGTGAATTCGGGATATAGTATACAACTTATCCCCAATAACCATATGAATTCATATTAATTACATTTTTACCAACTTGAGGCTCCTCAAGCTCTACTCAAAATTTTGATAATCCGCCATTTTGAATCCATTTTGATCCAAATTCAAGAGGTCATATTGTGGTCACCAACTAACCTCACACACAAAATTTGACCTCTTTAACTTGATTTGGTGGGGAGATATGGAAGATTCAAGAAATTTCATGACTCAAAACTTCCTCAAAAAGCCGTTTTTTGATCTAACTCCTCTCAATATGCACTTAGAAGCTGAAATTTGGATATGTTAGTATCCGTGACTCACTCTTTCATATGAAATCAAAAACGAAAAATTTGAGCTATTTGCCCCTTCTCCAGCCCCCCTCAAAATTTGAGTGATCCGCCATTTTGAAATTTATCGAAAAAAAAAACTATTTTTGCGTATTTGCAAGAAGAGTTCCTCACCGAATTTTGAGCGAATTTTATCCACACCCGCCTGCGCAAAGTGAGTGACACAAAAAACGCAATTTTCTCAAAAACAGGTTTTTGCTGACTCGCCTCAAAATGCACTTAGGAAGCTGAAATTTAAATATGTTGGTGTCCGTGACTCACTCTTTCATATGAGATCAAAACGAAAAATTTGAGCTATTTGCCTCTTCTCCAGCCCCCCTCAAAATTTGAGTGATCCGCCATTTTGAAAGTTTTCGAAAAAACAAAAAAAATACTTCTGCGCATTTTCAAGAAGAGTTCCTCACCAAATTTTGAGCGAATTTTATGAATACTCGCCGGCGCTACGCGTGGGGGAAAAAATATATATATATATATATAGATTTATCTATGGATAAAGTGGCATCATTTTTCGTCGTCTACAGGTAAAGTGGCATCTTTTTTACAAAGTGGCATCTTTTTTTTGATGCCACTTTACCATCACATTGCTCATCGATTCAGCTTTGTGTCATGACATCACTGGTGTGGTTATTTGGGTGATGCCACTTTACCACTAATATTCTATTTTTCATACAAAAAAATTTTTTTCGGTCTACGGTCGTTGTAGCCTCATTTTTTTGATGTTTACAGGTAAAGTGGCATCATTTTAAAAATTTGTTTCTAAGAAAATCTATGATATTATACATTCCGTTCGCCATTGTGGTGTCGTTAATGTGACATTAGATGCACTTCTGAGGAATGTGCAAAGTGATGCCACTTTGACCATAGATCACTATATATAGTGATCTATGGTCAAAGTGGCATCACTTTGCACATTCCTCAGAAGTGCATCTAATGTCACGTTAACGACACCACAGTGGCGAACGGAATGTATAATTTCATAGGTTTTCTTGGAAACAAATTTTTAAAATGATGCCACTTTACCTGTAAACATCAAAAAAATGAGGCTACTACGACCGTAGACCGAAAAAATTTTTTTGTATGAAAAATAGAATATTAGTGGTAAAGTGGCATCACCTAAATAACCACACCAGTTACGTCATGACACATAGCTGAATTGATGAGCAATGTGATGGTAAAGTGGCATCAAAAAAAAGATGCCACTTTGTAAAAAAGATGCCACTTTACCTGTAGACGACGAAAAATGATGCCAATTTATCCATAGATAAATCTATATATATATATATATATATACCAAAAAGTTGGATATTGCCAGATGATTACAAATGGTCTGAAACGCAAAGATTTGAAGACCCCACCTTCCCCCGACCTTCCCTTCCCAAATCAGGTAGGCTGTAATAGCTATCGTTTTGTTAAAAACTCAGCTAAAAATTTTGTGTACGTTTCTGCTTCTTAGCAAGATTTTTTCTTAACCCCATTTTTTTAATTCCACTGTTACCTTAATCTCATTTTGTCATTTCAAAAAGGCCGTTTGCTATAAAAAAAAGTGTTTTCTTCAAATTGCGTTTTAAGGGTGATGCAAGTCTCCTGGCGGTCTGAAACTATTTTTAATCGTTTTTTTTTAACCAAAAGTACCCAAAGCCACCATTAACTCAAAAATGAGTTTCCTACCGTTAACCTCATTTTCTTATTACACATCACATATGCAATGAAAATCATCTTTCTCCATTTTTATGAATACACATTGTACGTAAGTATAAAAAATATGGAGATGATTACTTGTACTCCCATATTTTGGGCCCATTTTGGTGCTTCGCGAGAAACACCAGCACTTCTTTTTATAGAGAATACAGTGTAGAATAATTTTGTTTTCATTATCGATTTTTCCTCTCCGCATCATCATAATTGGCGTAAAATTAAAAAACACAAAATTTTCAAAAATGGTCATTTTTACTCTCCCTCGCCTTCCATTTTGGGCGTAATCTTATAGAAAAAATGAAGGAAGAAAATTTTTTTACTGACTTATTTAACCCCTCCCCCTACTCCCTTCAGAGCTATAAGCAAAAAACCACTTTTTTCAGAGGTGATTGCCCCCTCACACATTTAGCCGGAAAGGTAGGGGATGCAACTCTTGGGAAAGGCATTTTTCGCATGTATTGTTAAAATCAGCTTTTCAGTAATTCTTTCTAGGTCCGAACCTAAAATGACTTGGCTATAAGTACTATCGTTGCGAGCGGTATGGTAGTTGAAAAATACACGTTTTTATTCAAACTTTTTTTTTTTTCAGCATGTTGCACCCCCTAAAGGGACATTGAAAAAATTATATGTTGTACCTAAGGGTATGACGAAGTTTTGAAAAAAATTCAGCGATGGCACCCCCCAAAATCTTTTTTTAATTTTTTTTTGAAATTTTCAACCCTCCCCCTCCCCGCAAAAAAAGAGGAAAAAATTTCAAAAGAAAATTTCAAAAAATTATCACACGAAGATACATGTACTACGTATAATCTGTGAAAATTTCAAAAATTTCCCTTTGTTCTTTCTCGAAATATCGCGAATTGAATTTTTAGCACATAAAGTGCGATAATTCTGGAAGGGCTGGGGTAGGGGGTCAAAAATTTAGGTGGAATGTTTTTAGGTCCCAAGTAACATTTGGAACCACTTTTGACCAAATTTGCGTCAAGGGCCGATTTCACCTACTTAATGGGGGAGGCCCTTTGTAAAACAAAAAATCATTAATTTAAAATGGACTTTGGATGGGGTCGATGTAATGCAACTCTTATACACCACTCTAGGGGAAGCATTGAGCGTAAACAATTGATACTTTTTTACTCTTCTACGTTCTACTTCAAATGAGTGTGGTCCAGGGCCGGATTGGCGGAAAAATGAGAGCACGAAGTATTTTTTACTCCCACTTCCAAAACTCTTTTTTTTGAGCCACTTTATTAGAGATATAAATACTGCGAACTTTGAACTATAGAAATGTTTTCCACGCCGCAAAGAAACACGCAAGTTTTGAAGTCCACTAGAAAATTCCTGGTGTCCCGCTTGCTCAGTTTGACTAATAAGTACTCTGTAATGTAGAGCCGTTTTTTGAAAAGTCAGAAATTTATTCATTCATTCATAATTTATGCTCGTAATATTGAAGTGAAATCATACTCAAAATCATCATCTATGCATAATGTAAGACCTTGAGAACGGCTGGGGTGAACGTTCAGTAAATAACTACACTGGGCTCTTGATGGTCTATTTCACATACAGAATTGCATACTGGTTCGCCTGCCAAATGACCATTTTAGTACAACTTTGATTCTTAAATACTACTTATCTGTTTCACTTGAAATTTGAAATATACGCATAGTGAAAATTTGAGAAACTTCACAGAAGGTTTTTTCGATTAATTGATTATTTGTCGAGAAAAATAAATTGGCTTTTGAGGAGGCCATGTTTCACAGCTTATGGCTTTTATAGAAATTAGAATTTGAATTTTTCGTTCTGAACAAAGTAAAGAGAAGTGTCTTATCTTCTTCATTTTCAAATTTCAAAAGGTTTCATAAAAAACTCACGAAGAATTTATTTTCAAAAATGTCCCTTTTTTATCGTTATCAATTTTCGTTCCCATATAAATAACATATAGTGCCTGCGAAGTTTAGTTGTACTAATAAAAAGAACCGTGTATGTGAAATATACCCATATATAACTCGGGTAAATTTCAAACTTTTACCTATGATAGGTATTTCGAGGAGAAAATTTATCTGCATCGCTTGCTACGAATATTGTTTGTGCTCATGTATCTTCTACATGATAAATCATCACCGATTAAGGATGTGAAAAGATGAACAAATTTATTTTGAATCGCAGAATTTTTCATTTTGTGCTGAAAATTCTTAGAACAAAATAATCTAATTAGTTCTAACAATCCAAACATATCATCACATTTCAAATACGCATATATAAACGCTTCATTATAATTATTCGTCGAATGTTTTTTTATTATTCATTACTATTAGAGCCTTCTATAACTATGCCAGAATATGGCATCATAACAAAACTACGCATCTGTTCTTCATTCACTTCATACCTACCAACAAAATTAAGCATCGATGTATTTAAAATTTTCAAAATATTCATAAGTTATGATTATAAGTATTCGTTATGTTGCCTCACAGCAAATAAAAATGAGAAAGCACGTACCCTTTGGTATAATGGGCATTTACACTAGCCGCAACTATGGATAAATATTTTGGCAACAGGGGAATTGCTTCATTTAAATTAACTTCTGTGGGTAAACTATCGAAGTTGATTATAACAGCTAACAATCGATCTTTGTAAGCTCTGAAATTTCGTATGTATAACGGTGAATGGCATTTAATAAAAATAATGTATCTTAATTAAACGGTATTCTCATTGTAGTCTGCAATACTATACCTCGTGAAAATAAATATGTATTTGGAAGGAATATAGAATTGAATATCGCCATGTATAAAGGTTTCAGTTTTCCTCAAACTGGATAAATTTTTAAATAAATTATAATGACTGACTTTCTGTTTTTTTTGGTCTTCAACATTTTTGTAGAAATAATCTGAATTTGAAGGTACAATCGTTGAAATACTTTTCGAAAATCCTAAAATATGAATTAAATTTTTCTAAGCTTTTGCATCATATTTATACAATAAGATTTTTGATTCATGAAAAATTGATTAACCAGCGTTTAACGTGTTCTCCCACTGCATTAGAAGTCTTGCAGGATCTCGAGAACCACCACCAGAATTATCCACCATCTGATCTGCAGTAATATAACCATGTGTCATGCCTATTTCTTGACCATAGTAGCAACCCGCATTACCAGGCAACAGCATCGCTGTAATTGTAAGAATATCCATAAATTCTGGCCGAATTCGGTTGCCAGTTCTGTAACCATCGTGATCTTCGGTCTAATGAAGGAGATATGATTAGTATCATAGTGTATATTACGTAGGTGTTGTATCGTGCATTAATTTTTACTTACTATCCAAGTCGATACTGCATTTTTAGGGAGTGTTTTCATCCAGTTTATGATCACTTGGTGGTAACTTTCCGCATCTGTTTCGCCATAAATATATCTCAGGACAAAATTATATGGGAAATGCGTTATATGGTATTCATCTTGATCATAAAATCTTTGCATTGTAGCAATACTCCCATGTGCTTCAGCGATAAAGATTCTATCCAATAATAATACTCAATTAAATAATATAGTAGACTTTATTTATGTATTACCAATTGAGCTCTTTTCACCTTTCAATTCCGCCATTTTTTTGGTTATATTCATCTAAAAATTCTCTAAATTCGTGAATTACTTTGTAGGTCCCTTCTTCGTCACATTGCCAGTATGTATCACCGTTATCTCTAAAGTGTTCATCTTCCATCATGAAAAGAACTGCATCTAGCCTGAAACCTGCGACACCTTTATCTAGCCAAAATTTGATCATTTTCTAGAAAAAAGTGGTAAATATGTACTGCTTGAATCATTTATAAAATAAGGAAAGAGTTAGTAATGAAATAGAATACTTTTAATTCTTCTTTTACTATAGGGTTTCTTAAATTAAAATCAACTTGTTCCTCTAAGAATTGATGAAAGTAGAACTGCTTTCTTTTTTCATTCCATTTCCAAGCGCTGCCACCGAAAAGGCTATACTGAAAATTAAGTTCAAGTAATAAAAGCGCAATAAGGTGACGATGAAAAGTGTTTTGCTCTTCTTTTTTCATTTATATCTTCAAATTTCCTTGTTGTTTCTCCAAGAGTAACATCTTTTCATACATCAGATTTGTAATACATATAATTATAAATAAAATAAGTCATCATTACCCAGTTATTCGGCGGTATTTCTCGTCCAGTTTCGTTATCGAAACCCTTAGAATCTTTCCATATGTAGAAATCAGTATATGGTTCAATCCTATCAATCGATTTTTTGAACCACTCATTCTCGGATCCACTGTGATTAATTACCCAGTCTAGAATTAATTTCATACCTAAATCGCAAAAAAATTTTCTAGCGTGATTAAGATCCTTCAAGATACAATCAGATGGCAATAATAATTCAGGCAGTTTGTTATTTGATTTTCTCGTGAATGATTACCTCTTTTATTCATTTCACTTATAAGTACTTCGAAATCTTCCATTGTTCCAAATCTAGGATCGATGTCGTAGAAATCCGTCACATCATATCCTATATCTCGAAATGTAGTTTTGAACATGGGAGTAAGATGTATAGTATCTATACGCAAATCCATAAAATGAGGTAATTTGGAAGTAATTCCTACAATATTTGTTAGCAAAAATGTAATTCCTCTATTTCCTCAAGATTAAAATGACAATAAAAACTTATGACCATTTTGTTACTTATGTGAACAAGTGAGTTGCCTACCTTTAAGATCCCCAATTCCATCACCATTGCTGTCTTTGAAAGCGTAAGGAATTAGTTCATATATTATAGTATTTTTCCACCATTGTGTATCTAGTTTAGCAAAACTACTGGAATAAAAATAAAACAATAATACAATTACGAATTTCATTTCAACACTGTTAGGCAACACTTTATTGCGATTAAAAGTTTAAAATTATCGCGTATTATTTGAAACGTTCTTCATTTAAATGTTTTTGACGCTATTCTTTCATTATGACCATCTACTTGAGTGGAATAATGAAAAATTGCTTGAAATTATCAATATTAAATGACGCATTAGCTTCAATTGATTGATAATAATTGACTCATTTTCATTTTTCAATCAAGTGATGCATAACTAGTGTTTTCCGTTATAAAATTTCAATCTGAAGTGTATAATTCGATAACTGCT
Organism: Phenacoccus solenopsis; assembly: GCA_009761765.1. Classification (NCBI taxonomy): domain Eukaryota; kingdom Metazoa; phylum Arthropoda; class Insecta; order Hemiptera; family Pseudococcidae; genus Phenacoccus; species Phenacoccus solenopsis. The sequence goes on along the minus strand of CM019752.1, from coordinate 9,932,307 downwards.
GATTCGATCAATTTCTACGAAAATAGTAATTATAATTTTCAAAATTTTGAGTCCAAGTAAAATATTATGCTTCACTTTTTGATATTGTGAAAATATATTCTATAATTATCTTATTTATGAAGTGTGATTCAAGTATACGAATTTAATGCGAGTATTTTGTCGTAAGCATCATTACATATTTCTCTGGGGCTTGGTTTTCTATCCTACCCTTTACAAATCTTTCTTAAACACCTTCCCATACCATGGACATGGGTATATGTGGCAACTTATCAACACCGAAGTAAGGAACTTTAGGGTTTGTGAACCCTGTTGTATCGAATTTTTCAAGTCTTCCATTTGGAGCCTTAGAATCTAAGTGGCAAGTTATTAAATTCAATCTTATTTTATTACTTTTTTTTTTACGTGCCGTGTACAAACAACAAAGGCCAGAGGCACGGTAAAGGAAACGGTTAAATTAGTGTAAGGAGGGCGGTGGATCTAAGGATGAGATAAAATTGTTAATTACGATTGGGTCATCTTTGAAGAGAAATGGAAGGGAGACTGGTAGATGGAAGTTTTAACGAAGGAAACGATACTTCGGGCATTGAATGAGAACGTGATGCACGGTGATAGGTTCGTTACGCTACTACTGTTCATATAACTACCCAGCCGTTCTTATTTTATCAGCTATTGCGCCTATGCGCTCCTGATATGTAGGTGATGATGAGTTGTGAGCAGGGACAGACCGAGCGAGGGGTGTGGGGGTGCTCACCTCCCAGAGGTTTTGCGCAATCGGCAAAAGTCGGCGAATCGACATCGGTGAGAAAAATTCGACAATTCCTGTTTCACTTATCTCAGTAACAGCGAAAATTTAACAATAAATAATTAAATCAGGCAAGAAAACATATGTATTTGCGCATTTTTTTGCTCACTATGCTCGAAGCTTTTCTATTCCCGAATTTTGGCTACGCTAGGAGTGGTAATGTCGCCATCTGAGAAGGAGATACTGAATATCGGAAATGAACGAGATTAGTGAAAACTGATGTTCCATTAAAATTAATATTGTTTTAGTTCAATTTCAGCTTTAGTTTAATTTCAGTTGATATTATATGGTTTAAATTCATCTCGAAATAATGTTGGAGAATTGGAAACTGGAGAAGTACTCAGTCCCTTGAGTGATAGCAACTTTTTTCATTCTCAACAAAAAAAAAAAATCCTACTTAATATTTTTGGATTTATTATTTTTTTTATTGAATATATTTTTTAATCATAACTTATTGTTTTTTCATCATTTTAAATTTTTTTTATTATTTTCTTTTAAATTGTTGAATATTTTATCGCCTTGGTTTCATTTTTCCCTTATTTATTCGAATCTGGGTTTTCTCTAGGTTTTTAGTTTTTACGTTTTCATTTTTTTTTTTTCGTTATACCGGGTGACTACTTGATTCGAGCACCCAAAGAGACAAAATTAGCTAAAGGTGAAACAATTCAATACATTTATGTGCATTTTTGACAACAAAAGTATAATTTAAAATTTTGCATTTTATTTTACGATAGACGCTTTTAAGCATTAAATAAATTTTATTTATGCCATTTATTCTTGCTAATATCATTCAAATATATAATTTATTTCCATAAGGGTAAGATTTTTGCGCTTGGGGTGCTCCAATCAAGTAATCACCCGGTATTTTAGCAATTATCTTCAGTTTGAAACATTACTCCATTTTTGTACATTTGTTTTCATTTTATAATTTTTTCTTTTTTTCATGATATCTTTCATTGTTGCATTTTTTAGTTTTCGGAATTTTTCATTTTAACAATATTATTGTTTAGTTTTTAGACTTACCAAGTTGTTTGCTTTCTAATTTTTGGATTTTTTTTATTTATAAAAATTTTTCTATTTTATTACGTTGTTTTGTAATATGGCCTTTTTTTTTAATTATCCATTTTCCCATCAATGTTTTCTTTAATTCTTGAATTTCCTTTCGTTTTTTTTTTTAATTTGAAAAAAATAAATTTTTAGATATTCTTTATATTTTTAGTTTTGTATTTGAAAAACATTTTTGTTCTTTTCTGACTTTTGTATTATCTTAAGAAATTACTTGGTGACTTTGAAGGGTATAGTGTGTGTAGCAGTTTAAAGCCATCATCCCAAATTAATGATTTATAATTTATAATAATTTTAAAAATTCAAGATCCGTTTTTATTCACCAAAATTCAAAATGATGCAGAATAAATTATATTACTTTTTCTTTTTTTTAACTTTGTATGTCGCTTGCTCATTAAAATGTAAACGTTTGCTTCATAAAATTTGGTAAAAAAATTTCAAATATAAAAAATAAAAAACGAATTAAACAAATAAATTAAAATTTTTCAAGAACACCATATAATTTCATCCATATAAAAAGCTTCCCCATGGCATTATCGTGGTATTGAAATAGTATTCTTGGGATGAGGGCCTTAGGGGCTACAGGAAGAAGCTTAATACCTTGAATTTTTTTATTTTATTTTTATAGAATAAAAGAATTTTCAATATTTAGTTTAAATTAAAATTTTAATTTTGGAGATTGAAGATATATAATATTGAATTTAATTTAATTGTTAATTTATTTTGATTATTTTAATTATTATATATATGTATATTTTTTTAATCATTTTTACATTATCAAAATAATTAAACTTGTATAGTGTATCACCTTCTCAGGCAGTTCAAAAAACGACTGCAGATGTTCGCTTCTTTGATTTTTTCAATTGCTTCTCTTTGTTCTTTGAATTCGTCGGTAAATACAAACGTGATATTACTCGTACATCAAATTACAAATCAATCAGTCGTAGTCGGAAAACTGAAAATACCAGTCGGCATTTTCAGATTTTCACCCCCCCCCCAGAGTGCAAAGGCTCGGCCCGTCTCTGGTTGTGAGGCGTGATGACGATGAGCTATTAGTGGCCGAAGTGTTTGTTGCTTACACTATAGGCTATGAATATACATTCACATTAATCCATGTGAATGAAGTGTTCGCAATCTAGATTGTAACTTGATTGCTTAGTACTTAGGTATCATTATTATCGTCGGGCCCTAATTTAATAAATTAATACAATCATAGAAACAGATATAAACATGGGTATAACAGGATTGCAATTATTTCTGGAGATGCAAATGTTAAACATTTTTTTGGAATTGCTCTATATTTTTAATATTTGTGTGGATATCATACTCATGCCACAATGATGGGTAAGAACGAAACAAAATGATAAACTAATGAAGAAGTAGATATTGAACAGTAGCGTATTTAAGATTTTATTTTGATGAGAACGAAGGTAGGCTAGACAAGTATTTTACTTTTTGATTTTTAGTTGTAGGTAGGGGTTATTATTAATATATTTTTTTCTCTTTTCACTTATAATACATTGCATGCATTTCTAAATAAGTAATTTGAAAGTTTTTTATACAACCCACTAGACGTAAAAATGTATCGTTATTTTCTTTTCTTCCTCTCATCTTCATTTTTGTACCACTTTTCAATTTTCAAGGTCATTAAAGCTACACTTATTTCAATTTTTTCTGAAACAATCCTTATAACTATTCTTGATAATGTAAATTGAATAAAACCCTATTATTTATCAACATTTATTTTGAATTTTTGGACACGGTGAACAAAAATTTGGAGTAGCTGTAGCCCACCTTAGCCTCTCTTTAATTACGCGCCGGATATCATATAATGTTTTTCTAAGATTCGTTTTTGAACTTCAGAGCATATTAATACATATATTGAGAAATCTAATTATGGTAGCAATCTGCCCTATACCACGAAATTAAAAGAAGATAGAAATTTTAAAGCATTGAAAATATTTGATTTTTTGATTACCTCACATGGGGAAATTCATAACTACCAACGAATTTTCTTAATTAATGCCCAATACTTCTTTTACTTTATATAGCATAACAGAAAGGTGACATTACCTAGCTTATTATTTACAATAAAAACTATGTACCCGCATTTCTTTTTATGTCATCTGTTATTGTGAATTTAGATATTGATAACAATTTCTTGGAATAATATTATAGTTCAATGATTATTTCATTCGAAAAAAGTTGTCAAAGATAAGAATGACTTTCAAGAACCATAGTTATAATGAATACTTAAACGTCATACTAAAAGTTTTTAGTTGAAAGCATGGGTCGTTTTCATTAAAATTAATTATTCGTCGAAAAAATTAGTTACCATCCTTCCAACAACAAAAACTAGAGAAAGAGACGAGAGTTATTTCTTATCCATTCCTTTTGAGTATTCTATTAATATTCAAACTTTAGAGTAGGCAATAAAAGGTAAGAATAATGTAACTAAAATGTACGTGACTACACCATTTAAAGGAATCACGATTGAACTTCACTTGTGTTGCTGTCAAATCATATCTTTTGAAATGAATTTCTCAATTGTATAACATACTTGAATTTGGTAATAAATAAATTATTCCAGATTTTATAGATTAAATATGTAATATTGAGTTGTGCCAATACATATATTTTTGTTGAGGTTATTATGAAAATATTATTAACATTACTGGCTAACGCGAGGATTAAAATACAGATGGGTTGTTCACATGAATGGAGTATATCGCTTAGCAATCATCATCACATTCCGATGATGATGATGATGATGATGAAATTTCTTCACTATCCCATAAATCATTAGTTGTATCAAAGTAACAATTGGGATATTTGTTATCATAATATGCTTCGAGCACCACGCTTGAATATGGTGCTGAAATGAAATTTTTAAATGTATAGCATCCAACATTAGCTCTGTAAAACACATAAAATAATATACCATGTATGCATTTAAAAACGACGAAGAAACAAATATTTCAAAATACGAATATAAGCAAAAATTCAATTTATATTTTACCCGCTTTGATATTCGGAATTTGTGCTAGCTGCTGCCACTGAGATCTTATTAGGGAAATTGTTGATGATTATTGGTATATTAATGCTAAACGTTAAATAATTCAAGTTACTGAGAACGATGAGCATTTTTCCATTATATGACCTAAACACAGAATATAAGATAATTTACCCAAAATATGTAAATTATATGCTCATCTTCAGTTACAAGAATGTTACCTTGTAAACACGTATACGTCTTTGTGAGGCGTATATGATTCAAAATCGCCATATTTAAAAGTTTCGTTTAATCTTAAGTTAGACAAGTCTTTAAAAAGTTGTAAATGACTGGTTGGTTGACTGTCCTGCGATTCCACATTAATAAATGGGAAGTCCGGATTTGGAGGAAGAAAAGGTATTTTACTGAATGAAAATCCTAGAAGTTTGTAAAATAATATAGATTACATTGTAATAGTTCTTATTGAAATTCAATATTTTCTCTCCCTTTCAATGATACAAAGGTCGAAAAAAAATTTCATAAATGATCGTCATTTTACCTCCATTAATTGAATTATCCCATTGCATTGGAAGTCTAGCTGGATCTCGAGTACCACCTCCTGAATAATCTTTAATTTGATGTGGCTCAACTGGACCGTCCATCATACCAATCTCTTGACCATAATATATACCTACATTACCCGGTAACATCATCGATATTGTTGTCAAAATATCCATATATTCGGGACGAATTCGAGAGCCCACTCTATTGCCATCATGGTCTTGGGTCTAAATGCAAATATGTTTATGTTTTCAAAAAATGGAAAAATTTTCAACCTAAATTATTTCCCCTTAATAAATATGTACTTATCCTCTTTGCTTACCATCCAAGTTGATACGGCATTTGATGGAAGTTGTTGTAGCCATGGTTCTATAATGTTGTTTAGTTCGTTTGATGATATTACAGAATTAATGTATCGTAAACCAAATGTATAAGGGAAGTGTGTTATATTGTAACCAGGTCTATCATAAAATTTCCGTACTATATGAGGATGAGAGTGAGCTTCGGCGATGAAAATTCTACAAAGAAGTTGAAATTAATGTAAAAGTATTTTCAAAAATATTTATCGATTATTATTAATCGTTCGCAAACGTACCTTTCGGGTCCTCCATGTTCTTTATTATATTGGTCTAAAAATTCTCTTAGCTCGTGAATAAATTCGTAATTCTCTTCTTGGTTGTACTGCCTTATTTGATGATCGTCGTCTCTAAATTCTTTGTCTTCAATGTAGAAGATGGCAGCATCGAGTCTAAATCCAGAGACCCCTTTGTTCAGCCAAAATTTGATTATTTTCTACAAATTTAAACAAGATTTTTAGAAGTCGTTAAATTAAAACAAACTGAAAATTGTGTATAAAACAAGAATAAATTGAGCGAAGTATGCTAATTTTTATAGATTACCTTTAGTTCTTTTATAACTCTTGGATTTCTCAAATCAAAATCAACTTGTTCTTTTAGAAACTGGTGGAAATAATATTGCTTTCTTTTGTTATTCCATGTCCAAGCACTACTCGGCTGTCCACCAAAAACGCTGACCTGTAATTGATAATCTTGTGTTGAGAATATTTTTTATCTATAAAATGATATAGTGTTCTTCATTGAAACGCGTTCCTTAGTCATTTATTCAGATATGTAGATTTTTCATATTCAACCTAACTTTCAGAATCTCCTATTGAGTGTATGTTGAATACTTCCTTATCACTCCTGAGCCTCTCATAACACTACTTGACAAGTTTCAGTTTGGATCTTGTTTCTGAAGAGTTGTTTGTATAACATGATAGAGGAATATGAGAAACCCAGTAATCCGTATTAGATTCTCTAAACTGTTGTTTACTTAGTAAAGGAGAGTGGTATTAAAGTATTCATCAATCTGTACTTTATCAAAAAAAAATATATTTGCGTACCTTGGATGAATTTATGACCATGCATAAGTGTCATTTTTTTCATTTTTTTTTTTTTTTTTTTTACGATAAAAATCAGAAACATAAATTAGAAATATATTTGTAAATTTCTAATCAAAATGATGATTTGTCGTTAAAAAGAACATGAAATTATAAATCGAAAATGACTACTCTCAGCCCATTTCATAATTTTGAAGGGAAACTAGGATTTTCCAAATATTCAGGCATTTTCAGTTTTTTGCAGTTTTATAATTCAATAGTGATAAAATCGTATCTACTTTTTTTCCGCAATAATACTTATCACGGAAGTGAATAGAGCATAAAATAGGATATTGAAAACAAGAAGCCACTATCGACCTTCTAAAAAAAAACTTAAATTTCATATCAATTGCTACTCTAAAGTCGCAAAAAACTCATTATATTTGCATTTTGGAAAATTCTAGTTCCCCTCCAAATTAACGAAATTAGTGAAGAATGTTATTTTCGATTCACAATTTTATGCTCTTTTCAATGGTGTCATTGTCATTTTGATATGAAATCCATAGATACATTTTAAACCAACATTTCTGATTTTTTTATTAAAAACGAAAGTCGACAAATTCACTCTTATACGGTCGTAAATTTTGCATGAATTATCAAAAAAATTGATTTTTTAAAAGTATAAAGATCGATGGAGATTTTACTCCCCACCCCTCATTACCAGAGCCGAGACGTATGAGGATAGAAGAGGATGGTTTATCGCAATTCTCTTTCGCATCAAGCATACATATTCGTATAACTTTTCAGAAACAAGAATCCTCCTGAAAATTGTCTGATGAATGTCTAGTAGTGTAATTGCTCTTGCATCTCACGCTAAATGATTTAAGAAAATTATTTTCACTCTAAGAATATTAATTGTTGATTGAGAGGTATAAAAGAATTACAGACTTCCAAATGTACACGCATGGTTAAAATGAAGGATAATCAAAATATTTAATTCATTTTTATAATTACGTATTTCACCTCAGTCCATTGCCCGAATTTTATTCATGGTAACGTCTTTACTTATACTGTTAAATAATAATTCATATGTTTCATATGTACTTTCTTACGCCTTACGCTTCCCTTTTTAGTTTATTGTTTTTTGCGAATTCGATATTTCTTACCCATTTATTCGGAGGTATCGGATTCCCGTTACTATCATAACCCTTTGGATCTTTCCAAATGTAGAAATTGGTGTAAGGATCAATCCTTTGTACAGATTTTCTAAACCATTTATGTTTATCACTGCTATGATTAATTACCAAATCCAAAACCAATTTCATATCTATGAATTCAGTGCAAACGAAATGTTAATATCTATAATAAAATTCAAGGCTAATATTTCTTATTGGTAATTAACTCACTTCTTTTTTTCATTTCATAAATAAGTTCTTCGAAATCGGCCATGGTTCCAAACCTCGAATCTATACTGTAGTAATTGTATATATCGTATCCCATATCTTTCATTCCTGTTTTATATATTGGTGTCGTATGGAGCGTTTCTATTCCCAATTCTTTGAAATAATCGAGTTTCGAAATTATACCTTGAAAAAAAATTCATTATTGCTCTTGTCGTTTTTAGTGCTTAGGCACGTATTTACCTATTCCTTGCTTAGTTGCACAAAACAAATATGAAATGTAAATTATACCTTTTATGTCGCCGATTCCATCTCCATTGCTATCTTTGAACGAAAAAGGAAGGATTTCGTAAATAATTGTGTGTTTCCACCATTCCGAATCAACTGGCTCATCACTTTGTGCTAAATTTAGGCTCGCAAAAAAGCATAACAAAAGTAAAATTAATAATTTCATTTTAGAAATATTCACACCACGGTGTAACTTCACAGTATATCCAAATTTTTAAAAAGACTTCATATTGTATGTAAAATCCTCTATTTATACCATATATGTTTATTTTAAAATTATAAGAAATCTTCAAAAATCTTTGCATAATGACTATTTGATTTCGTAATTTTTATTTATATTACCGTTTACGTAAAGCCACTTCATTTATATTTTGAATAGCAAATTCGCTAGTTCTTGTATTCAGTTGAGTATCATTATGTGGTATTATCTTACGTTGATTACGTCATTTTCTTATTTAATTGAAATTGCATAATTTCTTCAAATATTTATTTTAAGAAAATTATTAGAAGTCATTTTTACCATAAGAAATGCCTTCGCTATATTACTGGAGATGGCTTATGAAATTTATATGATTTTCAAATTTCTTTTATTGAATGAAATATCAGATAATATTAGTTAATTTCTTGAAAGAGTTTCAGCTCTTTTTTAAGAATATTTTTCTGGTTTGATTTTTCAATGCATCGAATACTGGGTATAAAAAAGTGGATTTTTCCAATGCATTTTGACATTCGAAAAATGTTGCTAGTAACTGTGTATCAACATTTTATAAAAGTTTAGGTGCTTGTATCAATTCGTTCAGTGTTCTTTACATACTCACCCGTGCTCTGCATGTAAAGGTAATTGTAGACTAGAAAATGATCCCTTAAATTTGGATCAAAATGGATTCAAAATGGCGATCGATCAAATTTGAGGGAGGCTTGATGAGCATATATGAGCTCGTGCGATTACTGGGGATAAAAACTATACTGTAATACAAATTTACTTTCACAGATGGATGTTGAAAGGAAGGAGAATGGGTAATTGTCCTCAAAATTTGTGGGGGTGAAGAAAACGTCGATAATGGTTTAATATGACAGAGTGAGCCCAAATAGCTAACATAACTTACCATTAGCGTTATTAGTAAGTTAGCCTGTTTTTTTTTTCTTAGTTGAAGTAATACGCAATGAGCCTGCGATTTTTAAAATTTTCAAAATGTGGGTAAATCACCTATCTAATCGGATTTTCTTCGTATTTCAGCTTCTTGAATGAGTTTAAAAGAAAAATGGATTTTAATAGGAAAATTACTATAGGAAATTTCTCAATTGTTCGTATCTCTGTATCAAATGTGCTTGGAAAGCTGAAATTTTGTATATGCGATTTCAGTTGTGAAGCATAGTTGAAAACGGGTTCGAAATGGGATCATCAAAATTTTAGGAAGTTTTAAGAAACATCAGACTGTTGAAATTTTAAGTACTACGTATTCTAAATTCAACTCTTAGTATTTTTGGAGGCCGTAGGTGGTGTTTTCAACCTTGTATTAGCGTATATTGGGATTGGGCATGTAGAGGTTAACTATTCATTGGCGTAGCTAGAATTTTTTTTGGTTGGGCACAAAGTGGGCTACAAAATATCGTTCCTAATTTAGCGTATACCTTTCATCGACCATATACCTATACCAGTTGCCAACCAATTTCTGAATTCAACTATTGCTATGTATACTAGTAGACGTACGCTTCTTGTAATTGAAGAAATTACTTACATCGTGTAATACATCATTTTGTTATGAATACCTACTCAAATACCCAGGGCCGCAGAGAGGAAAAGTGGGCCCGGGGCAAACACAAGAAGATAGGGCCTCTATGTTATTAAGGGGGTACTGGTCCCCGGGAAATTTTTTATGATTTTTAAAAAGCAATTTATCGGAGTTTTTGAGTACTTTCAACTTTTATAAACAATAATGAACACTCCATTTTTTTGAGGAAAGCATTTATCTTATGTGAATGTTTTTAAGATATAATACAGCCATCGAGTTTTGAAAAATTGCAGCCTCACTTCACATCTAAAACATAAATAATAACAAAATCAATTCGGGCCCCATGTAAAATTCCGGGCCCGGGACAAAATGTCCCCTTTGTCCCCCCTCTCTTTGGCCCTGCAAGTACCAGTACCCCACTTTTAAAATTGAACATTCTGTCACCAGAAAATGAACCCTCATGAGGCCCTGAGAGTTCATTTCGTTTGGAGCCTAGTTGGCCATTGCTGTTTTTCGTGAAATGTTTCATTTTTAATGTTATTCTGAGTTAAACTATTTTTTTCAAATTAAATACTCAATATGCGTAATGATCGTGCTTACCCGAGAAAAAAGTTTTGATAAAATTTGATAAAAAATAAAGATACAATTTGATCAAGAATTTGTCTCTATCAAATTTTATCAAATTTGATCAACTTTGATATATTCATATAACATCATATACAAATATTCCAATTCTTATTATAACTTAATAAAGTTGTGCTTTTCAGCTTTTTTCACGAGTAAAATAATTTTTTCTCAATGCGTTGGGATAAATTTAAAACATTTGACACGAAAAAAATTATAAAGTTTCTAGTCTCTGCTGGGATTTGAATTCACAACCTCTACGGTTGGTGACTACAACCTTACCACCACACCATCACCCTTCCTTGAGCCGATAGCCGTATTTCGAGTATTCATATACATACATTATTGATTAGATTTGGACTTTGAAAAAATCCAGTATAGAATAATTTCTAAAAGGGCAAAAATTATGTTAAAAAATGACAAATTGGTCAATTTTTGGTCGAGTACAATGTGTATGTCGACACATATTGCAGGGGTCTGATCTAAGTGTTTTTCATTATTTTGAAAATGTTCTATATATTTCCGAGAAAAAAGTTTGATAAAATTTGATCAAAAATCAGTTCAGATTTTATCTACTTATATAGAACTTCATCAGATTTGATCTAACTTGCTTCCATAATTAGGTTGTGCATCGATAACATTAGATAAAGGTTGATCATATTCGATCAACTCATTTTATTGAATTACATATAGTAATATCCAATTAGATGAAATCATATGTTATAAAAAATTAAAAATAATGATTTTGATACAAGTTAACCAAATGAGATGAAGTTAGGTATAATTTGATCAAAAAGTTAGATCGAATTTATCTTTTTTTTATCAAGTTGTGCATACTTATATGAAACAGTTTTATCGAGTGATAAGCAATTTGATCTAATTGGATAAAACTATATGTAATTTAATAAAATGAGTTGATCGAATTTAATCAAGCTTTATCTAATTTCATCAATGCACAGCTAATTACATAAGCAAGTTAGATCAAATCTGATAAAGTTCTATATAAGTAGATAAAATTTTATCTGATTTTTGATCAAATTTGATCAAATTTAATGATGAATTGATCAAATTTGATCTAAACTTTTTTCTCGGGTAGTTTGGTTGTAAAATTGAAATTAGATGAATTTTTTTTAACACTTCAAAGATTCATTTTTCCCTTCTTATGCCTTGAAAAATACCTCGAATTTTTTCACGAAATGTCGATTATAAATGCGAAATGATTTTGCAAATTTTCGCTGCCAATTGAAAAATTGAATGTAATAATTCTTTGAAAGTAACTTCAGTTAATCCATAATAATTGTTCGTTGAATTTCATTGTGTAACAGCTTAACTGAAAGAAGTGAAGTTTTCTATTTATATTTTGACGCTTGAAAAACCTTGCTAGCTGTTCAACTTCTAAGAATCATTATATGCGTTTATAAACGTCTAAGTACTTGTAAATAAAGTCTGCTGATGAATATGCATAAAAAAATACTTTAATAATTTTTGAGTACATATATGTACTAGTCTTAAATTATAGCTATTAAGTATTTAGCATTATATTACATTAATTAAGTAACACCACATAATGCACTTCACAACCATCTTACAGTTCAATATATTTTTATTAGTAGAAAATAAATACAAAGAAAAAAGTCTTTTGATTTCAAAAATTAGCACATGGCGGTTCATATAGTGGTTCAATATACTCATAAATCGGACAACATCTATTTTCATTTCTGCAGGTTACTGCGATCCGGTATTACGAGTATTCTTTGATTTCAATTTAATTGATTAAACAGATCTAAAAGTACTTCCTTCCAACACAATGCAGGAAAGTGGGCTCATTTTGAAGCGTAAACCCAACTGATACCTGGAAAAAGAGATAAAGGTAATTTTCAATCACATTTTCTTGAAAAATTACCATGAGAATGCTTTAAATTTTTTTCTGTAACCATACCCTTCAGGGTAAATCGCGTTTACGCTGGTAGCAGCTACTGATATTTTATCTGGCAAAATTGCAAACACTTCGTTCAATTTAATTTCGATAGGTTTTATTTCTAAGTTGACAATAACAATGAATATTCCACCTCTATAGGATCTGTAATTAAATTTCAAAAAATGTTAGTAGAAAATTAATATCTTAAGATTTAAAATAACTAGTGGCTTCTCGCCTCTTCGGGGCTCGCAACCAAAATTAAATGAACAAAAAGAAGTCATTTTATCACACAAGTACTACTACTACATTCCAAACTGCACAACCCAATTTATTCTTATTTGTTACCCCTACCAAGAGTTTTTCCTATTTATATACCTGCCATCTTAAACAATTTTACAACTTTACCCTTACTCTTGCCTATGTACAAAGCTTTTATTGAAATTTATCACCTTTTTTTCCCTTTGTATATCTACTATTCTTTATACTTTTTATACCTGCTACTCAAAACAATTTTATAACTCACCCTTGTACATGTACAAGGCTTTTATTAAAATTTGCAACCTTTTTTCCTTTGTATACGTGCTATCCTTTATATACCTTTCATACCTGCTATTCAAAACAAGGATGCGCGCGCATCTCAAAACCGATTTCATTTTGATTTTAATATATAGAGAGAAGAGAGATGTAGAGAGATTCGTATTCTCTATGGAGATTCATATGTAGGTGAGTAAATGCGCCAAATTACCTTGTAAAGATGTACGTATAATCCGAAGGAACATATGACTTGAAATCACCGTACTTGAGCACATCGTTTTCTCTACATTTAGATAAGGTTTTAAATAAGTTGTAATGACTTTTTTCTTCATTTTTCTGTTTTTTTACGTTTCTATGATAGTAATCAGTATTGAGCGGCAGAAATGTTTTAATATTCGTAGAAAATCCTGTATAGTGCAATGATCGTATTCAACATGAAAATTACTGGGTTAAATATATGATTAATTTGCATAAAATAGCGATTATTTCACCTGCGTTTATGGAGTCATCCCACTGCATCGGGAGTCTGTTAGGATCTCTACCGCCTCCTCCTAAGAGATCCCGCATTTGATCCTTTGCAACAAGGCCGTTCAACATTGCAATTTCTTGGCCATAATACGTTACTACAGTGCCTGGCAAAAGCATCGAGATCATGAGTAGAATATCAGCATATTCTGGTCGCGCTCGATTACCAATTCGGGAGCCATCATGGTCTTCAGTCTAATTATTTAAAAAAAATGAAATAATTGCTTGTAAATTGAATGTGGTATTTTCTTAAGGAGTCGTTACTCTGAATTTATATCTATTTATTAGCTAGAATCTTTTAATTATGTTTTTTAAAATGTTGTAACATCATTATTAGCAAATGTCTCATACATACCACCCACGCTGATGGAGCATTTTTCGGCACTCTTTCAAACCAAGCGGTTAAAGTCGCATCCAAATCTCTAGCACTGAATTCATCTCTGAAATAGCGCAGATAATAGGTGTATGGCATTTGCGCTATGTGAACGTTCCCTCTATCATAGAATGATATCACATTTTCCATATTCGAATGAACTTCCGGTAAGAAGATTCTAGAATTATTATTGTAATTTTATCATAGAAACGATGAATGGGCTAATGTGCGATGTATTGAACTACTGTTATGATAAGCTCAGGCTTAAATGAGCGCTCTTAAAACCTATCAAATGTTTATTGTAAATTTTCACCTTTCAAAATCCCCTTGCTGTTTGCTATATTGGTCTAACCACGCTCTAAATTCCATCACAAATTGTATGTTGCCTTCGTCATCTATTTGCCTGTAGTTGAACCAGTCGTTATCTCTGAAATTTTCGTCTTCCATGAACGATCGTACTGCATCAAGTCTGAAGCCAGCTACTCCTGCGTCGAGCCAAAATTTGATCATTTTCTGTAAGAAAACCGAAAACATTAGCTTGTTTGATTCAGCATTGTGAATAAGGAGAAATATATTTAACCTTCAATTCTTCTTTTAAAACAGGATTCCTTAAATTCAAATCACATTGTTGTGGCAAAAACTGATGGAAATAAAATTGTTTTCGTTTCTCGTTCCATTCCCAAGCACTTCCATCATCATCATTAAAAAACTTTCTCTGAAGTCAACATCAATTACAGTTGTGCGTTAGTGTATGAAATTTGATTAATCGTGTGATAATGTTTCACATAAATACCCAGTTATTCGGTGGTAATGGTTTTCCAGTTGCCAAATCGTAACCCCTGGGGTCCTTCCACACATAATAATCAGTGTACGGATCGATTCTGTCCACAGATTTTTTAAACCATTCGTTTTCATCACTGCTGTGATTGATGACCAAGTCCAAAATCATTTTCATTCCTGAATTTAAAATGAATTTAAAATTAAAAGTATTTTCATGAGCCACGTTCTCGATATTAATGAGGGAACCAGGTGCGTGAAAAGTTGTCCAGTTTGCAGTACTAACATGAGAGGTAGTGTAATGTATCACTCATCAAATCTTACATCAACGTATTCGGTCGAAGACTAGAGTGGGAGAGATGAAGTTTTCGTAAAATTTGATGAGTGATATTATACTATGATCCTAAGTATAATAAGTAAGCAACTTTTCAGGGCTGTAGCTATAGGATATATCAATGGGAGGAAACATACGTTTTGCGGGTCATTTTTCTAAAGGGGGTAAATTTTTTTGAGATGAAAGACTCTATGAACGTACTTTAAGACATAATTTAAGAAAATGAAAAAATTTTCTTGTGATGATTCATAGCGATTGCAGCAGTGATAATCTATTATTTGGGTAATTCTCTGAAAATGTCCATATTTCTGTAATCGATGTTTTTTTTGAAGAATTACGCTACAATTGAATTTTTTTTTTTTCTATATTTATACGAGTATCTCCTCTAACTTTCCCATCGATTGAAATTGTCCTCCACCCCCCCTAAATGGGGTTTTTTTCAACCCAAAGGTCAAAAGTTCTTAGGCCGTGGCATGTAAATGGTCACGTTTTGAATTTTCAATGTCACATAAATGATATTAAATTAATATTTTTTTGAGGAAAAACTTAGCAAAGTTGCTCAGGATAGTTGAGTGTGTATGTTAACGCTCAAAATGATGTCCAAAGTTTCCCTGCTTGACCTCCAGGAAGGTTCAAAGACCTGTAAATGGTTTATACACTCCTAGGCCGTGGCGTTTTTTGTTTGCTTCTCCTGCGGCAATGATTTTATAATTCGTTTTTCTTTGCGGTTACAATGCTTCCTTGACATCATGAGAATACACTGCCAGCATTCGAAATGTGAAATGTCATTTATTTATCACAGTCGGAAAGCAAAATTCGTAAAAATTGTTGATTCCCGGTTTTTGTGGTATTAGGCCGTGGCTTATTCTAACTCAGCCATCAAATGTCCTAGGAACCTGGAACAAAAGGGATATCGAAGATTAGTAAGTACATATAATATTCACCTATTCAATATTCTCTTAAATTAACTGTTAGAAGCTCCTTAATAAATTTTTGGCGAATTCTCTTAGGCCGTGGCTGGTTGGTTTTCATCTTAGGCCGTGGCGAAGTGTTTTTTTTTACGACCACGGCCTAGGAATTAGTGTCTTTTTGCCATTCTAAATCAATTTTAATGGGGATACACTAACAAAGATGTTATTAATTTAGGTGTTAATGGCTGTCTCTCGAAAAAAGACACTAGTTCTTAGGCCATGGTCATAAAAAGACACTTCGCCACGGCTCAAGATTAAAACCAACCAGCCACGACCTGAGAGAATTCGCCAAAAATTTACTAAGGAGCTCTTAACAGTCAGTTTAAGAGAATATTGAATAGGTGAATATTATATGTACTTACTAATCTTCGATATCCCTTTTGTTTCAAGTTCCTAGGACGTCTTACGGCTGAGTTACAATAAGCCACAAAATCGAGAATCAACAGCCACGGCCTAAGAAGTTCTTAGGTTTTGGGTAATAAAATTTCAAAAAGTCCCCCTACCCCCCAGGGGGACATGACTTGAGCCGAATGGCATAAATGACATCAAGGACACATATACTCACTATCCCAATCAAAAAAATTCCCAATATCAACTTTTTTTTTCAGAAAAATAAAGACATCGAAATATGGACATTTTCAGAGAATTACCCATTTCTGAAATTTAATTTTTCTTCATTTAAGAAATTACGACTACTGTTATTATGAAAGAATTATACGATTTAGGCTAACAATATTTAAATATTCAGGAAATTGAGCTCATGAGGCTTCTAACCCTCAACCGCCCTTTGGCTAAGACCTTGTAACTTTTCATTCAAATCCTCAATTGACAATTTGCGTAAATACATCGTAAGTTATAAAACGATGGGGGTCGAATGTTTATAATAATTACCTCTTTTCTTCATTTCTCGTATAAGTTCCTTAAAATCTTCCATCGTCCCGTATCTAGGATCAACGTCATAGTAATCGGATATATCATATCCCATATCCAATAGAGGACTCTTATACGGAGGTGTTAAATGTATGCATTTAACACCCAAATCGTGCAAATGATCCAATTTCGAAGTGATTCCTTGAATAATATGTAGCAATTAGAAAAATTACGGTCAAGTCATGAAAATGGTGAGAAAGTATTATAAATATTTTATTCATAGATATTTTCGTTACCTTTGAAATCTCCAACGCCATCACCATCGCTGTCTTTGTACGATGTTGTAATTATTTCGTATATTATGGTATGTTTATACCACTCTGTGTCTAGTTTAGCTAGACCACTGGAATAAAAATTAAATGCTATTAAAATTGAAATTAACATATGAGATACTTTCATTTTGAGGCAATTTCACTTTTTATATTCTAAAAAAATGTGTATATATTTCACTGTTGGTGTGTTGGTACATTCATTTACCAAATACCAAATGTTGGGTTTCAGTTTTTTTTTCACCTAATATATATGTATCACTTAAGTACAGATATCGGTTTCCACTTGGTATAATGAAACGCATTCATTACATGGATATCTGAATTTCGTAGTAATTAGCAATCAATTCTGTCAATTTTGTCAATTTTTCTTAATCCGAACCATTAGGATTTAGCCAGGTGATTCGTAGAACTAAACATTTAAGTACATGCGTTTGACGTTAATCCACGATACTTAATAAATCGTTTGTTTGTATTATCGAACAATAATGCAAATTATGTGGGAATGAGTCATTGGCGTCTGAACAATGTGAATATGCCTCATTTTGCTCAAAAAGACTCGAAACGCAAAAGTATCTCAAATATGCGATTTCATAAAAAGCTGCTTCTGCGCTGATTAGTGTCAGCTTATTCTTGTTCGAAACCGTGATAAATTAGTTCAAGGAATAGCCTTTCAGAGATATTCATTTATAGTTTTCTTCATGCATAATTATATACAAATTTTTACCTTGTTCACTTTTTAAATTCTTTACATCATTCTATTCTCGTATGTATGTACTTCACGGTGGATGAAAAAAAAAACATAATATGTTGGATTTCGACCGAATTAGGTGAGGTGGTTTACATTGAGTGGGAGACCTCCCAAAACATGTTTAGTCGTCTAGATGAAAGGAGAGGGGAGTAGGAGATCCCCAAAGTGCACCACCTTTTGAAAAAAAAAACTGTTTTTTGTGTTTTTTAGCCAGTCAAAATGATGTGAGAAACAGTTTTAACACTTAAAAAGTGTAACTTGAGTTTTTGAATCTTCCTAGACCATCGTCATCCTTACTGCTAAAAGGGCTCAAAAAGATGCAGATAGCATTATTATGAAATTTTCGCCGACTCTGCATCAATTATTTTTTTGCTCAGTAATTTAATTAATTTTTTCTTCAACCTCTGGTAGTGTATTGGGAAAACATTTTTGAAAATTTTCTGTGCCAGTGTAGCCAGTAATAGATCGTAATATTCTAATATTGTGAAATTCTCATAAACTTCGAACGTATCATGTTTTTGCCTGGAAACTTCACGAATATTTCTTTTTACCTGTTACCTGTTGATGTTTAGCCATGCCATATCTTGAAACTGGGGCGAAAGGCACGGGTCTTAGTAATTGATAGTTAGATTTGGGAGAGAAGATTGGAGCGTTGTAAGCAGAAGATTAGTGCAGGGGCATTTTTGAGGATATCTGAAGTGAGTTTGGGAAGTTCAAAAGTCGTCGAATATTAGAAAATTTTGAGCAGGATATTAGAATGTGAGGGACAGACAGTATTGAGTTACATGTCGGGCAAATAGTTGGGTCCTCTTTGGTAAACAGGTATTTATGAGTAAGCATGGTGTGACCAGTGCGGATACGATATAAGGCTACTTCCAGTTGCCTTGGTATGTTGGAGTTGTCTTAAGGTTCATGGGGTAGTTCAAGTTTGTGGCGTAATATATTCAGGATGTCGCAGGTACAGACTGGAAGTAAGGGAAGGTGTCTTAACTACTCAAATAAATTTTGTAGGAATTTTTGAAAATTCTTCAATACCAGTGCAGCCGGCTGCTGATCGCGGTATTCGGATACGTATTATGAAAATTTTAATAATTTTAAATCATTTTTCGCTAGTTAATTCATCCAATTTTTCCAATTTCTTATGTATGAATTTTGAAAATGAAATTAAAATTTTACTGTATTGGTGTAGCCAGATGCATATTGCTACATTCTTGCAAAAAATTTAGAACGAATTTTATAAATGTTGTGCCGCAGGGTAATCAACCGCATGAAAAAGTATATTTTGAAAAAATAAAAAAGTAAGTAGGCAAAGGCAGATTTTTAGCGCCGATGCGTCAATATTCGTAAAGTTTCCTAGCAAAGTCACAATATTAGAATATTGCTATCTATTACTAACTGCGCTGGTACAGAAAATTTTCAAAAACTTCTTTTCAATACTCTACTAGAGGTTGAAGAAAAAATTAGTCAAATTACCGAGCCAAAAAATAATTGGTGCAGACTCGGCGAAAATTTCATAATAATGAAATATCGCTATCTGCATCTTTTCGACCCTTTTGTAGAAGCCTGAATTTTTATCCAATAAGGATGACGACAGTCTAGGAAGATTCAAAAACTCAAATTACATCTGTTAAGTGTTAGAAAGGGTTTCTCATACCACTTTATCTAGGTATGACTTTGGATCTTGGCAAAAACCTTCAAAACTTGGACTATCTTGATTTGCTCGTGAACTTTTATTCCTTCAAAAGCAAAATTTCTAATAGCTTCCTTTCTCTATATATTTTTCATATTACTCCGGTGAAATTTTCTAATCATCATTGCAGATTGTATAGGGATTTTTACCTCCCTACCGAGAATTTTCTATGTACTTATAATCTACGGAAAATTTTTAAAAACAAGTTTGAAGATTGATTTAAAGAACTGTGTTTTGCATAATATGCGGAGATGGCTTGGAAATTTTCGTATTTTTGCAGGATGAAGTATAAATTTTTGTTATAATCTAGTAATAAATCATGGTGGTCAACGAGCTAGAATATCTTTAAAAAACATCATTTAGTCTCTGACGTGTTGATTTGAAATTTTTTGTGAACATCGATGTTCAAAATGTCATATACCTACTTATCACTGTTTTCATTATTACGATTTAAAAAATTGAATTATTTCGTGGAATAACGTTTTGATATACTTATTTATTTTATATTCTGCAAATATTGTCAAAGATAAGAATAATTAATCATATTACCTACATGCTTTTCAATGCGATTGCGAAAGTTTTGCCATGTAAAATTAATTTGCTTATTCATGCTTTAGCCCAACAATGATTTCTTTTTTAAACGATAGAAATTTTGCACAACGTGGTTGTGCGAAGAAAGACCCTGCATCTCTATGTTTTAGATAATTTGCAATTTATTGCCTGTTGTCTATTGTTTCTTATGTTTGTAACACTATGTTATGTACGTTTGCTAACAATATAGTTTACTTACTAACTTACTTAATTACTTACTTACTTGCTTACTTACCTCCATTTACGTACCATGTAATATACTGTTACAAAGGCCAGAGGCACGGAAGAGCTAAGTTAGATCTTGGAGAGGAGGTGAGACTCTTTGAGGAAAATAAAAAGGGGGGGCTATTGTGTGTTCATCATCTTGAAGGAGGTTAATGAGAGAGCTGGGAAGTAAAAGTGGGCGGCGAATATTGTAAAATTTTGAACATTGTATGGGGACATAGCAGGTTGAGCATGTTAGTTTTTTTAATGTAAATACCTAAATTACCTGTACTAATTTTGTAATATATATATTTATTATATATATTAAATTCCCTTAGTTCTGAATAATTGTCAAAAACAAATTTTTAAAACAAATTTTTTGTTTTTGATCTCATATGAAAGAGTAAGTCATGGACACCAACATACCTAAATTTCAGCTTCCTAAGTGCATTTGGAGGGGAGTTAGAGCAAAAAACAACTTTTTGAGGAAGTTTCGAGTCATGAAATTTCTTTAATCTTCCATATCTCCTCACCAATTCAACTTACAAAGGTCAAATTTTGAGGGTAGGGTTAGTTGGTGACCAGAATATGACCTCTTGAATTTGGGTCAAAATAGATTCAAAATGGCGGATTATCGAAATTTGAGTAGAACTTGAGGAGCCTCTAATTGGTAAAAATGTAATTAATATGAACTTAGATGATTATTGGAGACGAAAAGTATACAATATCCCCAATTCACTTCCATACATGATGTTGGAGGAGATAAGGAGAGGGTTATTGACCCTAAAATGTGATGAGGGTATAAGAATGGTCGAAAATTTTTTATTGCCCGTGTCATATGATAAAATGAGCCCAAGTGACTAACTTACATTGATTTTAGCTTCCTAAATGAATTTGGAGGGGAGTTAGAGTAAAAAACCTGTTTTGGAGGAGAAATTACCGCAGGAAATTTCATTAATCATCAATATCTCCTTAACAAATTGGCCTACAAAGGTCAAACTTTGAGGGTAGGGTTAGTTGGTGTCCAGAATATGACCTCTTGAATTTGGGTCAAAATGGATCCAAAATGGCGGATCATAAGGATTTGAAGATAATTAGAGGAGCCTCAAGTTGTTCTAATTTCAGAAATATGTGTTCAAATGATTATTTCATGGCAAGAAATACTACGCTTGTTTCAAATTCAACTTCTTATGTGGTTTTGGAAGGGATAGAATGGAGGTTTTTAGACTTGGTATTGGGTGTAGCCTATAGTCATGAAGGGTTCAGTAACGTTATTATTACCAAACCTGAACAAGCCGCAGTTAAAAACTCAGCTCCAGTAATGCGGCATGGCTGCTTACATTTTTTTTTTTTATTATTCTGAACCTAAATGTTATGCACTTCCGTTTACTACAATTAATATTCTCGTATTCCATATAAGAAATAAAATAAAAATTTTCAATTTTTTACGAAGGAGAAAGATAAAGAATGAGGTGGGCCAAATTTTAATTTTTGATTAACACTTTCGGTAGCTGAAATTTTTGTCGGGAGTTATTCTGGTGATCTAATTACCATTACTCTATGTTACGCTTCGGAACATTTCATTATAAAATTGAGCCCTATAAAATCTAATTTTTTTTTCTAAGATGTTTTGAATGATGATGAGAGTAGAAGTAAAATGGTTTATAGTAAAATCGACTTTTATGAACCTGCTCGAATGAAAATTCTATTCAAGTAACGCATCATCACTATGTATGATTTTATTTTCTTCAACAAAAATAGAGAAGTGATTAACACCAATTATTATAAATGTTTATTGAGAATTCAAAATTGTCAAGTCTTACAGATACTACAAAATGATACTTCGATTACAGAAAATGATTATTTACAAAAAAAATGCGGTTTCATCGAAATTCAATATTTTATGGTTTCTTCTCCTTCATTAAATCGAGCACCATACCAGACGCTGGCCTTAATTGTAGTGGGAAATTTGTAACTATATCCTCTCTAAAAAAAAAAAAAAAAAAAAAAAAAAAAAAAAAAATTCACTATATCATTAGAATCAATTTCATATTATTAGTTTTAAGGTTTGAATTTCTCACCCTTTTTGATGCGAAGCATTAGGAGTAGCAGCAACCACTCGAACTCTGTTAGGGAGATTATTCAAGATCGTTTTTAACTCAACAACGTGTACCACATTTGCAAAATTAAAAATGGTTAAATATATTTCTTTAGCTTCGTAAGATCTGTAAAATATATATTTTTTTTTGAAGTTGAAATTTAAAAAAGAAAAATTATTAAGTAAAATAGGTAATAACCTTGTGAAAGCGAATACAACTTCAGTTATATTATATGTTTCCAAATCACCATACTTGACAGCATCAGTTCTCCTCAATTGTAACAAATCTTCAATCATATGAAGAGTACTGAACTTCTCATTTTTGAATTTTTTCACATTAATTTCCCAATAATTCACATTTGGGGGTATTATGAGGAATTCACTACTTGTAAAACCTGTTTTAGATAACTTGCTGTTTAAAACGAAAACTTATTCAACACTTAAGAAAAGTATGAATACTACATACCCGCATTGATCGAGTCGTCCCAATGCATCGACGAGCCAAAAGGATAATTTCTAAGAAATCTATAATTTCCAGAACGGAAATTATCCAGACCTATTTCTTGACCATAAAGCATATGAAATACACCTGGGCACATAGACATCGACATAATCCATGTGTTTAACCACTGTGGATCTTTGAATTTACTAATCATTCTTTCTCCACTTCCTGAATTTTCAGACTGTAAATGGAGAAAAATCGCAATCTAAGTTATTTACTTGTTCTCCATTAATCTTATATAAGTTTAATAATAAGGTTATGTATAGTGTGTAACTATATACTTACAATAAATAATGAAGGACCGTTTTTCATCTCCTCCCTTATATACTGGATTAAATTTAAATTTTTTTGGGAATTATATACTACATCATTATTGCTAAACATATCGAATGGTGAAGACTCCGGTTGTAAAACCTTGTGGAAAATGTTACTCGAAACAATATGAGCTATTGGATAAGTTTCATTGCCTCTGAGGTTGTCATATTTTTCATTGCCTCTCATGTTGTAATAGTATTCATCTGCGACTTGCTCAACCATGAGAATTCTGTGTACCGAAAATATGGTAATTACTTATAATCGATTAATGTACGTCTTACATGCGATGTGTTTCAATAATTGTATGTGTACCTTTGATAATCGCCTTTTTGTTGACTATACTCATCGATGAACTCTCTTAATTCGTGAACAAATTCGTGCGAATCTGGATGATATACTCTCGATGTTTGGTTCGCATTAACTATTTCAATTGTGAAAGGATCCTCGATGTACAACTTCATTCCAAATAAGTTTAGACCTGCTACCCCTTTATCAAACCAAAATTTGATCGTTTCCTGTAAAATTTTGTTGCTTGAATAGTGAAAAAATTCGAGTAAGTTAATTTAGTTATAAAACATATTTTAAGATTGTCTCAGTTACTTTAACTTCCTGTTTTACGTATTCGTTGCTGAAATCGAGTTCTGCCGTACCATCATTTCGGCTGTAGTATAGTTGTTTTCGAGTGTTATCTGCATACCAATTACTAAGGTATGAGAAACCCTATGCATAATATATGAAGATAATAACATGCTAATGAACTGGAAAATTACTATTGGGCACTTTTAGGTGGGAAACTTACGCTCCTTCGTTCTTCTTCTGTATAATCCCTCCATAGAAAGTAGTCAGTATATGGGTCAATTTGTTGTCTCGACTTTTTAAACCATTCGTGCGATGTTGAACAGTCGTTTATTATGAAATCGAGGATTACTTTAATGTCTACCAGTCACACAGAACATTTGCACAATTAGTTTAAGCTTATAAGAAGGGAATGTAAGATATATACTTGGCAATACTTTTAGATTGTGCTTCCTTCATTAATGTATCAAAATCCTGATTCGTGCCTACAATTGTATGAATTTTCCTGTAATCGTTGATAGCGTAACCAGAAGTAGGTAAATGAATCGAAGAATATATCGGCGAGACTTTGATGCAGCCGAATCCCATTTCTTCAATATGATCTAGTTTTGATATCAGTCCTAAGACAACATTACGATCAATCATTAATTTTTATTCCTTGAATTGGTATACTTACTTATAGGTATGAAAATATCTCAAATTTGATATACCTTGAAGATCTCCAAATCCATCTCCATCGCCGTCTTTAAATAGTCCCACATCTATTTCATAAATATCAGTATATTTGTACCAGTCACTATTGAATGAAGCACTTAACGTATTTTCGAAAAGGCGTATTAAAAGAAATACTAGCAGTATAATCGATTTCATGATCTTTATTCTTTCATACACATTCAACTCGTGCTACCTGTTTAATTAGTGATGATTGATAAAAATTTGAGCCGTTTTTATTACCTTGCAATTTGCCAATATAGTAACGCAAACATTTCTAAGTGGTTATGGTTATGATTATATTTGGAAATGATGTATTATTAATTCTCAACTTTTTAACGCTGGTGATAAAACTCAAGTTTTTTCGGGTAATTTAGTAGTGTTATAACTTGTAATTTAGTTGAGTAGTTCTGATATTCGCTCAAGAGAATGTATGCTGCGAAAATATTTTTTATTGGATATTAGTTAATCGCGTAGACTTCGTCATGCCTCTACGATTTTTCTGTAGCAGCATCTTGCACTCACATGAAGACATACTAATTGTGTTCCAAAAAAAAAAAAACCCATACGTCGTATTACTAGAGCCAGGGTTGGCATGTAGAATAACATTTTACCTTTACATGTAGAATATACACTTATTCTACACATGTAGAATAAGTGCCCTAGCAATGTAGAATATGTAGAATACGTAGAATATGTAGAATAAATGTAGAATAAGTCTTTACTCTATCTTTATAGATGAAAATTTCACGTATTTTCTAAAAATGAAACAAAAAATTAAAAAAAAAAGATCAATATCGACACCTATTTCTAATTAGGTAAAAAAATGAAAAATGTAGTAGGTTTATTGTAAAATGAAATGAAATGGAACTTTGATGTAATTATGATTACTTACCAGTGACTTTTCAACCTTGTTTCAGCTGTGTTGGCCAACTGTTTATTGCACAATAAACAGAGTGCTGTATACTTTTTCTGACATATTACCAAACGATAATCCAGCGCTTCGAATAAATCACTCTTTTCTTTAGTCATTCTTCAAAAAATGGAAATAAAAATCACCTTCGAACTTCAATCAGTAAACTTATTACTCAGTCAATCATTCATTCATTTCGCTCCAAAAAAATCCAAAAACCTATTTTTTTTTGGCTTTCAGCTATATTTTACATATTCTACATTTATTCTACATATTCTACATATTCTACACTTATTTGACGTGTAAATGTAGAAAAAGTTTTTTTTCGTGTAAAATGCCATCCCTGACTAGAGCTGAGTTCTTAATTTAGACTTCTTCAGATTCCCAGTTAACGCTCCTAACCTCTTCACCCCTATAAAGACTATACACAGTACCAACTCTAAAAACCCCCATCGTATGCTTTCTAAAACCACGAATTTAGAATCTATTGTTATATTTTTCCTCGCAATGGTCATTTGAGCTCATATTTTTCAAGTTTTGGTAATTTGAAGTTCTTCAAGCTTTGCTAAAAATTTTACGATTCACAATTTTGGATTCATTTTTCATACAAATTGAAGAAGTCGTATTATACAAGGCGTTTGGTACAGTGCAAGATGCTGTTTCTTATGCGCCTGGGCGTGGACTTGGTTTCCATGCAATGTGAATCAATTCTTATCATCTTATGAGTGTTGTCCTTTTTTAAATTTCTTTTTTCAAAAATGTATCGTCGCATGCAGTGTGATTATTGCAAATACATGTTCTCCCGAAAGTACACGTTAAAAAAACGCAATATAATTTCGGTTCATATCCATGCTACAAGTAATGTCGCAAAAGGCAATATTCCTTGCGAATTTTGTAAAAAAAAAAATCGTCGTAGAGTTGATTTCACGCATCACTTCATTGAACATGGCGAAAAAATTGAATCTGAATATCTCAGTTGCCTCGTTAAATGGTAACTTATTTGTTCAGTGTTTTTACATTTCCTTTTTATTATGCCATATTTCAACGTTTGATTTTAATCAGATAAATTTTCTTGTCGTATTCACATAATTATGTTTTTTCATTCCATCTAATTGAATTATCTTTCGCGACATTACTTATAGGTGTAGCATATAGATATGAAACAAAATTATGTGTTTTCTCAAAGTGTACTTTCGGGAGAATACACATTTACAATAATCACATTGCGCACGACGATACATTTAAAAAAGATAAATTTAAAAAACGACAACATTGTTAAGATATGCGAATGAATATTGAACTATTAATACACATAGCATGAAAACCAAATCCACGCACAGGCGCATAAGAAACGGCACTTTGCGCTGTACTGAACGCCTAGTTATATTGTAATCACCAATTAACCCAATATAAAAAAGTTTGACCTTTTTAAGTCGATTTGGTGATAAGATACGGACGATTCATGGAATTTCCTATTCTGATATCCCCTCCAAATTCACTTGTTAGTCACTTGGGCTCGTTTTTCAATATGACAATAAAATCAAAAATTTTAAATCTTCTTTTCATCACAACCTTATTTTGAGGTTTGTTATCGTTCCTTCGCCCCCCCCCCCCCCAACATCATGTGTGAAGGTGAATTTGCGATATAGTGTAATTCTTACCCACAGTAAATATGTGAGTCTATTTGAATCTCAGTTTTAGGTATATGAGGTTCTTTAAGACCGCCATTATAGATTCATTACTTAACAGCACCACTTCTCCTCAATTGGAATAAATCTTTAATCATATGAAGAGTACTGAACTTCTCGTTTTTATATTTTTTCGCATTAGTTTCCCAATAATTCACATTTAAAGATATGGGTTAATTATGAAATTTTATTAATTTAATATTAATTTATTTAATTAAGAATGAAAAAAAATTGTCAAGTATATAATTTGTAATTATTATGAAGTTAATTTTATAATAAATTTCAAATAATTTTATTAGCATGCTGCATACTTCCTTCTACTCTTTTTCTACATTATGTATGAGATATTTATATGTCATACCACATCTTCGTTTTTGATTTCGTATAATAGAGAATTTGGAGAAAAAATCTCTTTTTGAATAAGTTTTGAATTATGAAATTTCTTAAATCGTTCATATCTCTTTATCAAATCTACTAAGACAGGTTATTCACGTGTGGAGTTGGGTTAGTCGTAGTTAATAAAACGACTTTTGGGGGAAAATCACCTTTGCTGTGGCAAATAGATAATTAGATATACAGAAAACGCTGTTTTGGGCTTATACACATACCTTATGAACGTCTTATCGACATACTTTCGAATTGAGCTTCAATTAATGTCAAATAGATATCAACATTTTTTCGTAATTAGAAAAAGGTATCGATGTCTATTGACATCTATTCGACATTAATTCAAGCTCAGCTTGAAAGTATATCTATAAGATGTTCATAACACATGTATTAGCTCAAAATGGTGACTTTCGTCTATTTATTTGCTATGTAAGAACAGAAACAGGATATCTTTCAGCCAAAGTGTAGAAAATTAATAAATTTCTCATAAACCACTTACCCTAGAAAGTTCATTAGCAAATTTCATATCACAAGATTAATTATATTCAATTATTCACTCACGTTTCTACTCGACCATAATTTTTATTGATTTCCTTCTAGCTCGTACTCCCTAAAAAATATTTCTTCAAAAATATTATCTTTCTATGTATTAAAGGAATTCATAATTATGCAAGAGTTGAAAAAAAAATTACTTTGTTATCTTTTGAAAATAATGGTTTTGTTGCAAATCCAT
This sequence comes from Phenacoccus solenopsis, assembly GCA_009761765.1. Lineage (NCBI taxonomy): Eukaryota > Metazoa > Arthropoda > Insecta > Hemiptera > Pseudococcidae > Phenacoccus > Phenacoccus solenopsis. Next base: position 9,903,674 of record CM019752.1, on the reverse strand, counting down.
ATTTCATTGTTGTCCATTTTTGATCATATCAAGCACCATTCCTGATGCTGGTCTTAATTCCAACCGTAATTTTGTAACTAACTTATTTCTTCCCCTGGTCTTAAGTATTAGGGCTCCGTTCCGTACTTTTTCGATGGAAATCGTTGAAGTAGCACGGGCTACTTGTAACGGATCAGAAAGGTGATTCAGGATCATGTTGTAATTATTTAATAGATTATGGTATGGTTATACCACTCTGTGTAGCATAGTATATTTCACTTTTTTATTAAAAAAATATATATATTTCATTATTGGTCTGTTGGTGTGTCCATTAACTAAATACAAATGTTGTTGTTTATTGAATCACTTAAACACAGATATCCGTTTCCACTTAGGATCATGAAAACATATCATTATCGCGCAGGTAGTAACTAACAATTCATCTTGTCAATTTTGTCATTTTCTTTTTCATAATCTCAACCATCAATTAAGATTTAGCTGAATGGTTCGCAGAACTAAACATTCAAGTATGTGTGCTCGATTTTACGTCAATCCACGATACTTCATAAATTATTCCTTGAATTATAGATTAATAATTTGAATTATGTTAAAATAAGTCGTTGATGTATGAAAAGTACGCCAAATTCATAAGATACTCATGTATGATAGTTCTCCTATCTTACATGCTGAAAAAGCCATAATGTCGAGGTTAAAAAAATTTTTTTTTCCTTTAATGACCAATCTCAAAAAGTTTTATTTTATCTCCTCGGTCGAGCAAACATATGCTGTGTATGGGATGGGTAAATGTATAGATGCAATGCACATTATGCTAATGGCAAAAAATTGACAGCAGTCGAAGCAACAGGGGAGAAGAAATAAAGAAGTGTAAAAAAGCATAAATAATTTGGTAATTTTTTTCATTTTTTGTAAATGACTTTGAAAAATGCTCTTGTTTTGAAAAGTTTTATAGACCACTCCATTCTTTACTACGTATCTTGGATGGATGTCACCTTGGTAGCTCTAAAAGCCCCCCTCTCTTCCCCCAAAAAAAGAAAATAATATATTATAGTTTATAATTTTTTAGTAGAAACTATTTTGGAAATTTCCATCTTGAAATACGACCAGCTTTAAAAAGCAAATTATCTTTGAATTTTTGAAATACATGGAAATTTTAGTCGTTTTAACCGTGTAAAAAGATAGTTTACCATTCCCGGTCTTTGTAAGCAATGTTCATTTCTATTACCTTTATCTGATTTTGTGTATCTATTGTATTTTGTGTCAATTTATTTTCCACGTGGCTACTTTTGTGGTTAATTACACTTTGAGTATATATAAGCTTATTATAATGTAATCACTGAAGCTGAGAGTATTACACACTTCTTGCCGTCGTGTTACATTCAAACGTTTTCTGAAATTTCTTAGAATTAGAATCTTGTGATTTATCAATTAATTCTTAATAAGAATATTGTCAAAGATATAAGCTGTGCGCGATACATATTTTTTATTAATCTTATTTGTGAATTTCATATATCAAGACTTCACTTATGTTCGTTTACGTTTTTAATTCGAAAAATTTCCATCAAGTTTTCATGCATGTAGGTACTTAATAGTTTCTTGGAAATATTTCTATGGAAAATTTTGAACACTTAATATCAAATTATAAATATATATTATATAGTCTGAATCCATTTTAATTGAAAATTCTACTCAAATATATTAGCTTCGCAACTTGTTTTTTTTTTTGACAAGAATGAAGAATTATAGTTTCCACACATTTATTGAGAATTTAAAGTAGTTCAGTTTACAAATACTACTTAAGTACAAAATTAAACTTCCATATAAAAAAAAAACCATAATTTTTGAAATTCTATATTTTATCATTTCTTCTCTTTCATTACATCAAGCACCATACCAGATGCTGGTCTCAATTGCAGCGGCGATTTTGTTGCTATATTCTCCCTAAAAATCATTCATAGTGTAATTAAAATCAAATTACTCTTATTAGTCTTCAAGATAAAGATTTAATTCCTCACCCTTTTTGATATGAAGCGTTGGGAGTAGCTGCAGCCACTTGAACTTGAGAAGGAAGGTGTTCTAAGATCGTGTTCAACTCGACTGTATGTACCACATTTGCGAAATTGAAGATGGTTAAATAGCTCTCCTTATCTTCGTAAGATCTGTGAAGTAAAAATTGTTTTTCTTGGAAATGAAGTTGAAAAAAGTAAATAATTAACTAAGGAAAATAATTACCTGCTAAAAGCGAATACAAATTCAGTTAAATTATATGTTTTCAAATCACCCTTCGTAATAGCATCAGTTCTCCGTAATTTTAATAAATCTTTGGTCATATGGAGAGTGCTAAACTTCTCATTTTTGTATTTTTCAACATTATTTTGCCAATAATTCACATTTGGGGGTACCATGGAGAATTTACTACTTGTGAAACCTATTTTACGTAACATGCTGTTTAAAGCGAAAACTTATCCAACACTCGATGAAAGTATGAATACAGAATATTACATACCCGCATTGATCGAGTTGTCCCAATGCATCGATGAGCCAAAAGGATAATTCTGAAGAAATTCATAATTTTGCGAACGGAAATTATCCAGACCTATTTCTTGACCATAGAACATATGAAATACACCTGGGCTGATGGCCAGCGACATGATCCAAGTGTTCAGCAACTGTGGATCTTTGAATTTACCAATCAGCCTTTTTCTACTTTCTGAATTTTCGGACTATAAGTTGAAAGAATCTCATCAAAGGTTTTTAATTAATCACTGTTAACCCAAAGTTTAGTGATGAGGTTATGAATATGTTTACTTACAACAAATAGTGAAGGCCCATTTTCCATCTCTTTCATTATATGTTGAATTAAATTAAGATTATCGTTGGAATTGTATAGTGTATAACCAAAAATTTCAAAAATGTCAAACATTTCAAATGTTGAAGAGGATTTCTGTAAAACTTCTTCAAAAATGTTAGTTGAAACAACGTGAACTGTTGGATGAGTTTCGTTACCTCTGAGATTAGCGTAGTTTTTTTCTAAAACGCGCTTAGTTATGAGAATCCTATGCATGGAAAACATCATAATGATTTATAACCGATGAATTTACATCTGTGACGTATTTCATTAATTGCTTTTACCTTTGATAATCGCCTTTTTGTTTGCTGTATTCATCAACGAACTTTCTTAATTCGCGAACAAATTCGTATGATTCTGTCTGAAATTTTCGTAGTAACCTGTTTGGATACATTGTTTCCATTATTAGCGGATCCTCAATGTACAGCTCCGGTTCTATCAAGTTAAGACCTGCTACCCCTTTGTCAAACCAGAATTTGATCAATTCCTATAAAATTTTGTTGCCAGTTTAGTGAAGAAATTCTACATCATAACAGCTTGAAATATTTTTCAACAAATTCCTAATTACTTTAACTTCTTCTTTTACTAATTCGTTTCTCAAGTTGAGATCTGCGGTATCCTGTTTTTGCATATAGTATAACTGCTTTCGAGTATCGTCCAAATTCCAGAATGAGCTTGATATTTTCTCCTATACATGATACATCAAGCTAATAATATGTTTATAAGTATCAATGCTTTTGAGTGTTTTTAGATAGGAAAACTTACCCTTCTTCGTTCTTCTTCTGTGTGATTCCTCCATATAAAGTAGTCAGTATATGGGTCAATTCGTTGTCTCGACTTTATAAACCATTCGTGCGTTGTTGAACATTCATTTATTATGAAATCGAGAATTACTTTGATATCTACCAGTCATTAAGAAAATTTGGACTGTTTCAGGTTACGCTTTGAATAAATATTCAGGAAGGGAAAGTAAGATATATATTTGGCAATACTTTTAGATTTCGCTTTTTCCATTAATACATCAAAATCCTGAATTGTGCCTGCAGTTAAATGAATATTTCTGAAATCGTCGATAGGATATCCAGGCATGGGTAAATCATTCGAAGAATATATTGATGAAAGTATGATGCCGCCAAATCCCATTTCATTAATATGATCCAGTTTCGATATCATTCCTAAAAAATGACAATCATTCAGTAATTTCTGTTTGTAAAATGAGCATACCCACTAAGATTGAGTGAAAAAATGTTTTTTGATTTTCATGAAGTTTTAGCCTTAGTATCTGTGCTGTTTAGTTTGAGTTGAAGTAATCCTGACCAAATTCTCAATCCCAAGTGGCCATTGTGGAGGAAAAGTGGGAGTGGTTAACAGTAGCGTATTTAAGGGGTGTCCAGGGGGTCTGGACCCCCCTTGACGATTTCAAAAATAGCATTTTTTCCATATACAAATAAGGAACAACGAAATTGTAATATGCAAATAATCAATAGTAATAAAATCGCAAAATTTTGAGCCTACCTAAGAGATTTTTATATTTAAAAGTTTTGCTGGTCCCCCTCTCCCTTGACCATCAGTCTGGATACGCCATTGGGGGTTAAAGTAGTATACCAAAAAATCACATGTGTACTTAGAAAAAAAATGATGGTAATATTGTTTTTTTCTTTCTTCTTAAAGACTGTCCTTCTTGAACAACATGTAGACACGTAAAAATGTGTCGCATCGGGATACAAATGACAGTTGGATTCAGCAGCATTACTTTGAGGATCTCTAGCTCCCCCAAGTGGTAGGTTGGGCTAAAAATTTGTTGGCAACTATATCAACTTGATGTAAACATAATAAAATTTTACGAAAACCAAAGTGCATTTTTCCACTTTACGTTAATACCCACCCATCATAGATATTAAATCGGGAGATATTAAACTTAATATTTGTATATACCTTGAAGATCTCCAAATCCATCTCCATCGCTGTCTTTGAATGCTCCAACGTCTATCTCATAAGTATCCGTATATTTGTACCAGTCACTATCGAATGAAGTTCCAAATGTATTTTGGAATAGGCTTATGGAGAAAAACAAGAAAATTATTGTAAGCTTCATAATGCAATTTTTTCATACACACCCGACATGCCACAGTTTAATTAGTGCTCGATAACAACGATATAAACTGTTTTTATTAATTTGCAATTTTTCGATAACGTATCACAGACAGTTCTGAGTGGTTATTTGAAAATTATGAGTAATCTGTTCGAAAAAGTTTTTATGATAAATGAGTATGTTGTTATGTTTGAAGTTTAGGTTGGATTGGATTGTAAATAGGTTCCTTTTATTTAACTCAGTTATTTATATTTCGGTCAATTTTTTTCGATATTTTATTTTATCAAAATTAAATTTATTTGTAAAATAATAATTATTATGATTTAATATCCTTTGCAGAACACATTTCTTATAAATCAGAAAAACCTCAATGTGTCGAATTAGGTATGTATAAATATTGAAGTTGTGCTTCAGATGCTCATACCTCAATAACTCGAGGATTAATTTGATTTTTTTACACAAACTATTTTTTCAATAATTCCTCTCGTTCATTACTGATAATTGTATATATGCATAATTAGGGTAAGCTTGCCAAAACCGTACTGCCTCTTAAATCGTACCACCCCTTCTATCTCTGGAACTAAAATAAACTAACACATTTTAGTAGGAAAATACGCTACTAGAAGTCATTTTAAAACTTCTAAGCTAAAAACTTGGTCGGTGGAATCATTTGTATAGGTTTTATAGCAATTGATAAGAAATCCGTATAGGAGATACAATTTTTTCAACATCATTCGTAACCATATTTCAAGAATCTAAATTTGTGAAGGTAAGTAATATTTATTTCTCTTGAAAGTGTGTACTTTTACCTATCTTCTCATATAAGAACAATTTTTTTTTCTCAGTTGTGAGTTGAGTGAGAGCAGTTTCATTCCAAAATCTGCTATAGTGCCGACCACGAAACTTGAAACTTGCAATCTGTAAACAAACAATGAAATTTTTCATCAAAGATCAACTATGTTGTGATATTTCCTGAAAAACATAAATATCAGCTCATCTCGTATTCGAATCCTAGTTAAGGGTATATTTCACATATACGGTCCTTTTTTTTAGTATAACTAAATTTTGCAGGCACTGTAGGTTATCTATATGGGAACCAAAATTGATAATGCTAAAAAAGTGACATTTTTGAGAGTAAAATTCTTCGTGAGTTTCTTACAAAAACTTTTGAAATTTGAAAATTAAGAAGACACTTCTCTTTAATTTGTCCAGAACGAAAAATTCAAATTTTAATTTATAAGAAAGTTATAAGCTGCGAAATATGGCCTTTTCAAAAGCCAATCTGTTTTTGCATTTTTCTCGACAAATAATCACTTCATCAAAAAAACCTTCTGTGAAGCTCTCAAATTCTTATTATAGGTGTATATTTCAAATTTCTAGTTGAACAAATAAGTAGGATTTGAGAATTAAAGATGTACGAAAATGGCCATTTTGCAGGCAAACCAATATGCAATCGTGTATGTAGAATAGACTCTTAATCTTGGATGAAAAAATATTTCATATTTGTTTGCAAGGAAAACCGAATAGAGTATTTATAATGATTGGTCTATGTTCTAATTGGTCATATGTTACGCGCGTAATGACCAATCATAAGACTAGAATGTGATAAAATGTAGGTAGTTTCATTTCTACTTCCCTGAATAATATCGTTCAGTTTTCAATGATCGACTAAAATTCGTTTGTGATTTGAATCATCAGCTGATTTGTGTCTTTATTTTACGAGTTAGTCGAGGTAAATTTACCACATTCCGACTTGCTGATTGGTTATTACAGGCGTGACGTATGACCAATTAGAACATAGACCAGTCATTATAAATACTCTATAGAGTTGTTATAATAACTGGTTCATGTTCTAATTGATCATACATCACGAGTATAACAACCAATCAGCAAGTTGGAAAGTGTTAAATTACCTTGACTTACTTGTAAAATAAAAACACAAATCAGCTGATGATTCAAATCACAAAAGAATTTCAGTCGATCATTGAAAACTGAACGATATTATTCAGGGAAGTAGAAATGAAACTACCTACATTTTATCACATTCTAGCCTTATGATTGGTCATTACGCGCGTAACATATGACCAATCACAACTCAGACCAGTTACTATAGCTACTCTATTTACACTTCCAACGTCAATTTCATTAAAAAATATATGGTCACCAACTTCTCATAATCTTACTTGTCGCTGGCTGCTAAATCTGACAACATAGCGCTTATCACAAGTCTCAAGTTTCGTGGTCGGCACTATAGTTTCCTAAATCTTACCTTTTGTTTTGTTTACGAATTTACAGTTTGCATTCATCATTTAGTCATGTCGGATAAGAAAACCAAGAGAAAATACGGCAAGTGGACGAATGTGATTTTTGTACAGAGTGAAAATACCTTGAAATTCGTTTTTATGAATAATTTTTGTACTCAAATATATTTCGTTTTTTAATCATTATTTTTTTCACATTTCAAAAATTGAATTTAAGGGGTAAAGAAGATGGAAGACTGATGAAATCTTCGTGTAGATTGTTTTTTTTTTTTGAAAGGGGTACTAAATTTATCAAAGGAGATGAGATACACATTTCTAGCACTTTTTTACACGTGGTACGATTTAGGCAACTGGTTGCCCAAATCGTACCATTTAAAGACCTTTGCGCGAATGAGAATTGCTCCTTTATTATTCAAGTTACAAAGTCTGAAAATCCCTACCCCAACCCTTCCAAAACTACTTAAGAAATTGAATTTAAAACAAATGTATTACTTTTTGCCATTCAATAATCGTAAGAACACGTATTTTTCAAATTATAGCCACTTGATGCGCCTCAAATTATTCTCAAATTTTTACGATGCGCCATTTTAGATGCATTTTAACTCAAATTTTAAAGGTCATATTCTGGTCATTAATTAACATCTTTCACAATTTTTGATCTTTCTAGATCGGTATAGTGAAGAGATATGGAAGATTGATGAAATTTCCTGTAGCAGAGTCCCCTCAAGAACCTTTTTTGCTCTTATTCCCCTCCACATTCACTTGGTAGGTAAAATCAGAATAGGTTACTAGGTTAGTCACTTGGGCTTATGTAAAGGAACAAAGTTGTACGAAATTTTATTCTGTGCAACTTTGGATCTGATACATTTTCCATTAAAGTTCATACAGTGTTGAGTTTTTGAACTTCAAAGATTTTGTAGTTTTTTGCAAATATCTCGAGAATAGAGGATCATGAAGAAAAAATTCCAAGAAACAATGCTTTAGGAAATTTTATTCTCTACATTTTCATTAAATCTCGTAGAAAGTTGAGTTTTTGAACTCGCAATTTTATTTGTATTCCTTTTTTATCATACATCAGTTATTGTTCCACTATTTAAATATAGCCGTACCTAATTTATATATCTTGGATTGATTAATGTTGATACGTAGAGGTGATTTTGGTGTAATAGTCTATTTCTTCATTGCCAGTAATTTCTACGTGACTTGGTGCGTACATTAGATTTTAATGCTAAAATTTAGGGTTTTGAGAAGATATGGTTGATTATGCATGTTCAGTATTATTGCATCGGTTGATAATTTGTTTAGAATGGTTGTCAGTGCGCTTAAATAATCGATTTAGATTAGGAATTTTCGTTTGCGAACAAATTCATTTGAGCTTTTTAATGGTTTACCTTTGTATGTAAGATGTGTATATTATATGATTATTATCATTGAATATATAATTATCTGAAAGAAATATTACGACTTTTAAATAATTATTTACACCCGTGGCTCTAAATTAAGAAAATATATTGGTCGCTTTCGATACGAAACTTTTCATTTTTAAGTTATGATAATACATCTGACTTGGTAATATTCGAGATATAGATATGAGATTTTTTATTTTTCAAATCTTCAAATTTCAGAAATTCGAGAGTTCTAAGAAAAACTTAACTTTTGTTAGAATAAAAAACAATGCGTGTAGTGTTTAATAAGAAACACACTTTAAGCTGTCAGTAGTTTAAAAATTGAAAACCAAATATTTTTTGAAGTGACGTAGTTACTCATTGATATTCTTAGAATTCTTCATAACGAATTTTATCAACTAATGCTTAACTCGACGAAGTGCAATCTACTGCAAAAGAATGTCAATGTTGAAAAAATTGATTTTTCAACTGAGAACATTATTTAAAGAAATTTCTAGCATTTAGTTGAAAAAATTTATTATATTATATTGAGATATGAGAAAAATCACGCTTCATTATTGTGGTAAAATAAGTACGCTTAGTCAGAATTCTGTATTTTATCACTTCCTCTTGTCTATAACATCGAGCACCATGCCAGATGCTGGTCTTAACTCCAGTGGTAATTCCGTTGCTACTTCATCACTGAAAATTAGTAAACGTGTTATTAGAATTAATTTTCTTCATCTGGTTTTAAAAATGATTCAATTTTCTTACCCCTTTTGGTACGAAGCATTTGGAGTTGCGGCAGCTACTGATACTCGATTAGGAAGGTGATTCGAGATCGCATTTAAACTAACCCGATATGGTACATTTGCGAAATTGAAAATTGTGAAATAGCTTTCTTTATCTTCGTAAGATCTGTAAAATGAAAATTGTTATTCATGAAGATGAAATATAAAAAAAAAAATAGTCGAGAAAAATAATTACCTTGTAAAAGCGAATACGAATTCCGAAATGTTATGTGTTTTTAAATCGCCGTATATGACAGCCTTAGTTTTCCTTAACTTTAACAAATCCTTCACCATGTGAAGAGTACTGAACTTCTCATTTTCGTATTTTTCAACATTGACTGCCCAATAATTTACATTCGGTGGTACCATGGCAAAATTACTTTTTGTGAAACCTATTTCACGTATCATTTGTTTTTAGCGAAAATTATTTTAAGCACTCGCTAGAGATATAGGTATTACATGCCTGCGTTAATCGAATCGTCCCAATGCATGGATGAACCATAAGGATAATTCCTTCTAAAATATCTATTTCTGGACTGGAAATTTTCTAAACCTATTTCCTGGCCATAAAACATATGAAATACACCAGGGCTCATGGCCATCGACATAATCCAAGTATTTAACAGCTGAGGATCTTCAAATCTACTGCCAAGTCGCGTTCGACTTTCGCTACTTTCGGACTGTGAATGAGAAAACCCGCATTCATATTATTTCCTATTCGCGTAATTAGAAATTGAGCAAAATAGTGATGACCAATATATATGCTTACTACAAATAGGGAAGGTCCCTTTTTTACTTCTTCTGTTATATGTTTTAATAAATTAAGATTTTCTTTTGAATTATATAATATTCTCCACGAGCCGTAGTATGTATATGGTGGAAATATTTCATATATTACTTGTTGGAATACATCACTTGATAATATATGGGCAATTGGGTAAGTTTCATTGCCTCTAAGATTATCATATTTTTCATTTGGCATGTTTTCAACGATAAGGATCCTATAGGTATACAGAAACTCTCATGAATATTTATGATCACTGGATTCATGTAAGCCCCGTATTTCAGTAATTCTTTTTACCTTTGATAATCGCCTTTTTGTTTACTGTATTTATCAACGAATTCTCTTAATTCGTGAATAAATTCGTATGATTCTGGACAATTTTGCGTTAAGTTACTTTCTGGATACATGCTTTCCATAATCAATGGATCCTCAATATACTGGCTTGCCCCCAATAAGTTTAGACCTGCTACACCTTTATCCAACCAGAATTTTATCAATTCCTATAAAGTTTTGTTTTCAGTTTTATGAAAAAATTCCGAATACTTCGATGTAAAACATATTTCAAAAATTACTTTAACTTCTTGTTTTACTAATTCATTCCTGAAATTGAGGTCCGCTACCTTAGCGAAATAATTTTCCCGGCTGTAGTATAATTGCTGTCGAGTCTTGTCCAGAGTCCAAAAGTTACTTGAAGTTGTACCCTATGCGTGATAAATAGTTCGAATAAAGCGCAAAATTATCATTGCAACATTATTTCTCTTAATTAATGCAATAACTTACTGTTTCGCGTTCTTCTTCGGTAAGATCCCTCCATATAAAATAGTCAGTATATGGATCTATTCGTTGTCTTGACATTTCAAACCATTCGTGCGATGTTGAACAGTCATTTATCATAAAATCTAGTATTACTTTGATGCCTATCATAGATGTGAAAAATGGCGCAGGATTAGTTTCAGCTTAAAAGTACCTACTTTGCTGAGTTACCATGCAAGAAAGAATGAAATATACATTGCATTTAACAGTACCTTCAGATTCCGCTTTCTTCATTAATTCTTCTAAGTCTTGCATGTCACCAATAGCCAAATGAATCTTCCTGAAATCCTCAATACCGTATTGTGGAACTATTAAATCAGTAGAGGAACATAACGGAGAGAGTTTGATAACTTGGAACCCTAATTCTTTAACATAGTTCAGTCTTGAGATCAATCCTGAATGAACATTACAAACAATAATTTATTTTTAATTTATAAGCATGTGTATCATATGTATGTAACATGTGTTGAAGGGACTTGAATATTTATAGCTTCGTTTACCTTGAAGATCTCCGAACCCATCTCCATCGTGGTCCTTGAATCCTCCCACATCCAATTCATATATATCTGTATGTTTCCACCATTCGGTATCGTATGAAGCGCCTAGTGCATTTCGCGTAAAGAACATGAAAAAAAATACGATAACAGATTTCATGTTGTTTTCTTGCTTGTCGATTGTTCTAACTACCTGTTTGATTTGTGATCATGTTTGAAGCTGAAGAACTTTTTATTGATTCGTAATTTGTCGAGTAGTTATGCGAAACGTTTCCGAGTGGTTTTTTGAAAAGGATGAACTCACTTATCAACGTTCATGATAAAATTGAAGTTTTTATTTTCCAAGTAATTAAATTGTATCGTCGTATATGATCAAATCAGGTGCGCATGATATATCGTTGAGAGGTAATGTTATCTTGGATTTGTTGATTTTTTAAAGCGGTGAATCATTTCTCTAAGAAATTTATGACGATTATACTCAAAAATCAGTTGGATATGATGAAGTGTTAGTGATGAAAATTTTAGCCTCTTGTAATCCATCGCGAAAAACGTAATTATTATACTGTAAGTAGGGTCATACTGCTAGTTTTTTGGGAACTACTAATAGCGTAATTATTTTTTAATCAATAAATCATGGAATTGAAATCAGAAATAATTATCCGGAAGGAATTTCTTAAAAGTAGGTATCAAAAATGTGATGTATACAAAAACATTCTACGTCATTGTGATCTTGAAAAAAAATCAAATTTCAAATTTAGCACCAGTCACGAAGAATAGTCAATTTTTTCATGTATCATGTTTTCAACATTTTTTATAAAAATGCTCAAATATTTCACATAAGTAAGAAAAAACAAAAAACAATTTAGCTGATGAAAAATATGGTTTGTGAGTAAACTATTACTAATAGATAAGTGTAGCAACTAATAGTAAGCTATTGGTAAAGTATCAGTAATATTAGCAAACTATTACATATTACAGTTTGTAATTATTAAAGATTTGAAGAAAATTGGTGCAACTAAAATGCTATAAATAGTAAATGCCAGTGTTTGTTATGAAGTACTGTAATACCTAGATACTGTAATACCTAGATACTGTCAACATGTATTTGCTATTGCGTCTATTATTAGTACCGTATGAAACTTACACTTATTACTAGTACTTATCGCAATACTGGTATAGTAACCTGTCAGATACACCTTACACTAAAAGTGTTTTGGTTGAAAAATATTGTGTTTTGATGTTTTAGTACTTTTTACTTTCCTCACTCTAAATTAATTAGAGCAGCTGAAATTGTTGTAAGGAGTTATCCAGATAGTTTTAACTAGCTCCCCTTGAAATATTTGATTGGTAATTCAAAATCATTTCTTATTTGCGTTTTTAGCTGAGTTTTTAACAAAACGATAGCTATTACAGCCTACCTGATTTGGGAAGGGAAGGTCGGGGGAGGGTGGGGTCTTCAAATCTTTGCGTTTCAGACCATTTGTAATCATCTGGCAAATGTCCAACTTTTTGGTATATATTTTTTTCCCCCACGCGTAGCGCCGGCGAGTATTCATAAAATTCGCTCAAAATTTGGTGAGGAACTCTTCTTGAAAATGCGCAGAAGTGCTTTTTTTGTTTTTTCGAAAATTTCAAAATGGCGGATCACTCAAATTTTGAGGGGGCTGGAGAAGAGGCAAATAGCTCAAATTTTTCGTTTTTGATCTCATATGAAAGAGTGAGTCACGGACACCAACATATTTAAATTTCAGCTTCCTAAGTGCATTTTGAGGAGAGTTAGCAAAAACCTGTTTTTGAGGAAATTGCGTTTTTTGTGTCACTCGCCTTGCGCAGGCGGGTGTGGATAAAATTCGCTCAAAATTCGGTGAGGAACTCTTCTTGCAAATACGCAAAAATAGTTTTTTTGTTTTTTCGATAAATTTCAAAATGGCGGATCACTCAAATTTTGAGGGGGCTGGAGAAGGGGCAAATAGCTCAAATTTTTCGTTTTTGATTTCATATGAAAGAGTGAGTCACGGATACTAACATATCCAAATTTCAGCTTCTAAGTGCATATTGAGAGGAGTTAGATCAAAAAACGGCTTTTTGAGGAAGTTTTGAGTCATGAAATTTCTTGAATCTTCCATATCTCCCCACCAAATCAAGTTAAAGAGGTCAAATTTTGTGTGTGAGGTTAGTTGGTGACCACAATATGACCTCTTGAATTTGGATCAAAATGGATTCAAAATGGCGGATTATCAAAATTTTGAGTAGAGCTTGAGGAGCCTCAAGTTGGTAAAAATGTAATTAATATGAATTCATATGGTTATTGGGATAAGTTGTATACTATATCCCGAATTCACTTCCATACATGATGTTGGAGGGGGGAAGGCGGGGTTATCAACCTAAAATAGTGGTGGGGGTACAGAAGAGGTCGAAAATTTTTTATTGCTGTGTCATATGATAAAATGAGCCCAAGTGACAAACGTATTTTGATTTTAGCTTCCTCAGTGCTTTTGGAGGGGAGTTAAAGCAAAAAACGGCTTTTGGAGGGGAAATTACTGCAGGAAATTTCATGAATCTTCCATATCTCATCACCAAATCGGCCTAAAATGGTCAAACTTTGTGTGTAGGATTAGTTTGTAACCAGAATATAACCACCTAAATTTGAGTCAAAATGGATCCAAAATGGCGGATTATCAAGTTTGAAAGGTCCATTTCGCCGGCCCCGCCCATTTGAAGTGGGGGTTCGAAAATAGTGTCAATCGTTTGTGCATCGTTTGTGCACGTTTGTGCACCCACTATTTTCGTTTGTGCTCCCCTCCAACTTTTTATTTTTTAAAAAGTCTATGGGCGGGGCTGGGGAAATGCAGCCCCGCCCATTTTAGGTGGGGGGTTGTAGAATATGTCAATCGTTTGTGCTTCGTTTGTGCACGTTTGTGCACACATAATTTTCGTTTGTGCCCCCCTCTTTAAATGGGCGGGGCTGGAGAAATGTTGCCCCGCCCATCAGTAGTGGGGGGTGAAAAATATGTCAATCGTTTGTGCTTCGTTTGTGCACGTTTGTGCACTCATTTATTTTGTTTGTGCTCCTTTCCATTCCTACATTTTTTATAAAACTTCGGGACGTGGCTGGGAGTATGCTTTTCAAAAAGGGGAAATACATTTATTCGACTCCAAAGGGAATTTTCTTCAAGTATGTCATTTATTGTTTGTGCTTTGTATGCTGAGTTTTGTGCACTTATTACCTTTATTCTAGCCTTACCCATTTGTACTTCTTATTAATCAGGTTAATCGAACTGCTATGCCTGTTGTTGACCATTTTGAATACATTACTTTTGTTTCATTTTTATTTTTAGCAGAAAGGGCGAATAAAAAGAGCTGGTCATCCTCAAAAGCATATGTCTACCGTGAGGAAGTATAATTTAACGTGAAATCACATTTTTTGAAAAACTGTGTGAAATTAATTTGGTTTTTTAGACCTGTTTACTATCACATATGTGCAAGTTGCATTTCAAAAGTCATTGTCCGAACTTCAGTGCTTGCCTTGTGGTAACACTAAAAAAGTTTGGTTTGCGGCAATGTAAGTAAGTAAATGTGCAAGTAATCGTATGAGCACATATTTCTCAAATTTAACTCCCTCAAAAATGCACTTAGGGAGCTGAAATTTGGATATGTTGGTGTCCGTGACTCACCCTCTCAATGAGATGAAAAAGAAAAAAAAAAATTGAGCAAAAAAATCTACATTCAATAATATAAACTAGAAGATACTAAAGTATCTTGAAAGCGGACTTTCTTAATTATACTATTTTAAAGAAAGTTATTTGAATAATTAATTTTCCTACATAAATAAATAAATTTTCTAAAATTCAAAGTTCTACCTACTCTGCTTATTCTAAATTTCATCAAGTATTATACAAAGTATGACCTCACGTAATTTATCTTTTTATAACCTAAAACATAGAATCGTGTGAGGTCAGGTCATTTTACGTTCAAACAGGTCTAAAAAACCAATAATTTCACACAGTTTTTCAAAAAATGTGACTTCACGTTAAATTATACTTCCTCACGGTAGACATATGCTTTTGAGGATGACCAGCTCTTTTTATTCGCCCTTTCTGCTAAAAATAAAAATGAAACAAAAGTAATGTATTCAAAATGGTCAACAACAGGCATAGCAGTTCGATTAACCTGATTAATAAGAAGTACAAATGGGTAGGGCTAGAATAAAGGTAATAAGTGCACAAAACTCAGCATACAAAGCACAAACAATAAATGACATACTTGAAGAAAATTCCCTTTGGAGTCGAATAAATGTATTTCCCCTTTTTGAAAAGCATACTCCCAGCCACGTCCCGAAGTTTTATAAAAAATGTAGGAATGGAAAGGAGCACAAACAAAATAAATGAGTGCACAAACGTGCACAAACGAAGCACAAACGATTGACATATTTTTCACCCCCCACTACTGATGGGCGGGGCAACATTTCTCCAGCCCCGCCCATTTAAAGAGGGGGGCACAAACGAAAATTATGTGTGCACAAACGTGCACAAACGAAGCACAAACGATTGACATATTCTACAACCCCCCACCTAAAATGGGCGGGGCTGCATTTCCCCAGCCCCGCCCATAGACTTTTTAAAAAATAAAAAGTTGGAGGGGAGCACAAACGAAAATAGTGGGTGCACAAACGTGCACAAACGATGCACAAACGATTGACACTATTTTCGAACCCCCACTTCAAATGGGCGGGGCCGGCGAAATGGACCTAGATTTGAAGATAATTTGAGGACCCTCAAATAGTTATAATTTGAGAAATATGTGTTCACATTATTATTTCATGGCAAGAAATACTACATTTGTGCCAAATTCAACTTCTCAAGTGTTTTTGGAAAGGATAGGGTAGGGGTTTTCAGACTTGGTATTGGGTGTGGCCTGTAGTTATGAACGGTTAAGCAAGGTTATTCAAATCAAAACAAGCTCCAATTAAAAACTCACCTCCAGTAATGCGGCATGGCTGCTCACATTTTTTTTTATTCATTTGGAATTGGCTCATATGAGCATCTACAACGCCACGACTAATCGCATATTATTTAATTTGGCATGTAGCTAGAGCTCCATATGTAATGTGGAATAAGGAAATGAGGTTAAGAGCAAAAAACTCGTTTTTGAGTTGATGATTGTTTTGAGTACTTTTGGTCATAAAAAAATGATTGAGAATAGTTTTAGACCCCCAGGAGTCTTGCATCGCCCTTAACCCGCCAAGAGACGCATACCATGGCGGGTTAAAAACGAAATTTGAAGAAAATGCTTTTTTCTAGCAATTCACCTTTTTTGAAATGACAAAACGAGGTCAAGGTAACAGTGGAATTGAAAAATGAGATTAAGAAAAAAATCCTGTTCGGAAATAAAAAAATACACCACATTTTTTATTTCATTTTCCACCAAATTTCATGAAGGTACGAGGTATACGTTTAGTGTTACACGATAAAATGTAACAAAATTGTCACCAAAAAGTACGTAGTCAAACTTTAAACCTAATTCCTCAGAATAATGATTTTTCTCCTTAACCTTATTTTTTTATTCCACATCACATATAAAGTCAAGTAATGGGAATTTTTTGAGTTGTATGTTAAAATATTTTTGGAGAATCCTGAAATATGATGTTCCCATGAGAACAACTTTATTGAGAGAGTTGGTACGTTCTGAAGAAATGATTACAAAATGTCTCAAATTTTACCATTATTTACAATTTTATTACACAGCGGAAGGCTAAAATATGGATGTGTTCTGATATACAGTTATAACATGTTTAACAAAGAACGAGATTTTTTTTAATTTAAATTATTGAATTAAATTACATTCATTTGTCATTGTTTGAAAAAAATACATATATTGTTACTCCACTAAAATAAGGTTACGAATATAATCACATATAAGTATACAAGTACAAATGTAATAATCGTAATCAGTATTAATGAATTCATCATTATTATGTTACAGGTAAGAACTAAACATCGCATCTTAGGAATTATATCCTTCAAATACTACACATGACAGGGGACTCATTAAGAACTCAAGATCTTCCTCATACCTATGTAAAAAAATTTCATTATAGTTTTAACATTACACTCGGAAACAATAAATATACAATATGTTTGAATCATGCTTACATCTTTGGATAGAGTGCATTCACACTAGTTGCTACCACTGATAAAATATTTGGCAAAATTGGAAATATTTTTTTCAATATTATTTCCTCAGGTACAGTATTTAAATTCGTAACAACTATGAATATTCGTCCCTCATATGATCTAGGATAGTGGAATGGTGGGTATTAATATGTAGTTCATGTTGATGTTTGTAAATTATCGCAAATGACGTATATATACCCACCTGGTGAAGATGAATATAAATTGGGAAGGAACGTATGACTCAAAATTGCCATATTTGATCGCATCCGTTTTCCTCAGTTTGGATAGTGTTCTCACCAAATTGTAATGACTCCTTTTTTGTTCCCTTTGGATGGCTACATTTCGATAAAAATAATCGGAATTTGCAGGTAGCCAAGTTTTCATGTTTTTGGAAAAACCTGAAATGACAGCCCCAATAGAATAATTTTATTAAAGAATTCACACCTTCTAAAAAAATAAAAGAAAAAGATTTCTCATTTTACCAGCATTTATGGTGTTATCCCATTGCATTATTAGCCTACCAGGATCTCTGCTACCGCCTCCTAACTGGTCTCTAATTTGATCCTTCTTAACGTAACCCTCCATTATGCCAATTTCTTGACCATAGTATAAACTAACAGTACCAGGTAGAAGCATCGAGATCGTTATAAAAATATCTGCATATTCTGGTCCTAAACGTGCAGTTACTCGGTCACCATCATGATCTTCGGTCTGTTTAGGGATGATTAATTCTTAATTATGAATGGTATAGTAAATCAGCATATAATTCATGGTGTATATACTGCGTACCACCCAAGCAGGAGCGGCGTTTTTCGGCAGTTTGCTCAGCCATGTTGTGATTATTGAATTTAAATATGGAGCTTCAACTGTTTCACTAAGGTAACGCAGATAATATGTGTATGGCATTTGTGTCCTGTGTGTATGCTCGTTATCGTAAAATTTTAGCACGGTATCATAATAACCATGAACTTCAGGAAGGAAGATCCTGAAATATTAATTCAAATTTGAAGGAAAGTGAATTGATTGATCTGTTAATTTTGTGTTGAAATATCATTGAAAAAATTGAATCACTCGATTACCTCTCTGGGCCACCGTGTTCTTCGTTATAATCATCCAAAAATTTTCGAAGTTCTTCAACAAATTTCATAGTTGCCTCATCATCCATTTGAAAATTATCCCTGAATAACTCGTCCTCCATATAAGCCCGCACAGCATCTAATCGAAAACCTGATACACCTTTATCCAGCCAAAACTTGATTATTTTCTACAATAAAGAAAAAAGTGAAAGAACTTGGTACACACAATTTGAACTAAAGATATTGACAATATCATTATACTTTTGTCTCTTCTTTTACAATAGGATGTCTCAAATTGAGATCGGGTTGTTCATCCATGAACTGATGGAAATAAAATTGTTTTCGTTTTGCGATCCATTTCCAAGCAGTACCGGGACCACCAAAAAAACTACTCTATGATGGAATGTTGATAAGTATACTAAGTTGAAATTTTGTGCGTAATTGATACTAATAATATAATCATAAACATGGTGAATCTTTTCTGTAGTTACCCAATTGTTTGGAGGTATTTCTGTTTGAGTATCGTTGTCAAAGCCTTTAGAATCCTTCCATACGTAATAATCGGTATAAGGATCAATTCTGTCTATCGATTTTGTAAACCATTCATTTTTATCGCTGCTATGATTAATGACCAAGTCCAAAATTAATTTCATATCTGATTAAAAACATAAATTGGACGAACGATTGCTTTAAACTAGATAGGTATATTTATGAATATGAAAAACCGCTATTTCACCTCTTTTCTTCATTTCACTTATAAGTTTTTCGAAATCTGCCATCGTACCATATCTTGAATCAACATCGTAAAAATTGGAAATATCGAAACCCATATCTAGTAGAGGACTTTCATACATTGGCGTTAAATGTAAAGCATCTATTCCCATTTCGTCGAAGTGATCCATTTTCGAAATAATCCCTAAAGTGATGAAAAGACTTATGAGGTAGCAATAAATTATAATTACTTTGTAAAGGAAAAGAGGATACCTTTAAAGTCGCCAATTCCATCACCATCACTATCCTTGAACGAAGTTGTAATAATTTGATATATCAGTGCGTGTTTATGCCATTCTTTATCCAATTTAACAATATTTCTAGAGTGAACGTGAACTATAAGTGTTATTAGAATTAAAATTATTTTATACATTTTTCAAGAAAATTGTTTGAATTTCAATGTCCAACTTTTAACGTCATGTGCACTTGCTGCTATAGTATCGTTATGCATCCGTATATATGATTTTTTTTTAAATGATAGGCGTTTGAAACTTCCACTTGATGTTGTCATTGATATTAGATAACATTAACGAGCAAAGAAAGGAGGGTCTTTTTGTTATTGAAAACTACTTAACAGATCTTTTTTGTTGAAGTGAAAGAATACTATTTAGGTTATGTGATGTAATTAGGTATCGCATTTTTTGAACGATGCGGGCCCGCAGCCAGCCGACTTGGTCAGAGGGGGGTTAATGAAGTTTTAGGGCGGGCAAAATTTTTTTTAATACGTTTAATTTTTTTAGTGTTACGAGAATGATACAAAAAGATAGCAAAATGACCCAATTTATTATTAAGTATAGATATATATTTTATACAATACAACGCAAAATTACATCAGTAGACAGTATACATATACCTAAGTAGTACAACGTAATGTAAATTTAAAATAATTGTAATTTTCTATTTTTATTTGCGGCCAACTTCCTCAAGAGCGATTCATTATTGATCTCACCCAAAATTTTGCTTTGAAATGCTAAGAGAGTCAAATTTGATTCGCGTTCAAAACTCATGCTTCTCTAAAATGGAGACAAGATTCTTGTAAGGGTGCTGAAATTTGCTTCACATCTCACAGAACTGCACCCGAAAGTGACAACTGCAGCCAACATCTTATACGTGTCATCATAACCCTTTTTAATATTGTTTTTTTTTTATACTTGGAAATTCAAAATTTAAAATTCAATTCATTTGTCAAATAATAATATCTAGTGTGTAGCTAAAAATTTTGCTAGGGGGCAAAACAGTTTGCTAGGAGGAGCATTGCCCGCTTTGCCCCCACCTGGCTACGGGCGCGGAACAATCAATATTGAGAGAGTTTAAATGAATTTGATTTCGTTACTTTTTTAATAAATTAATACTCGTGTTATAGATTAAACATCCTCTGGTTTGTGAAATTAAATTCTTAGTTAACTTATTAAGTAATAACTATGTTGTTATTTAAGAATGATTCTAAAAACGTTGGATGTAGTTGTACCTAATTTTTTTTTTTTGTAATTATTTGTTAAAAATTATTTAATATGTTCTTTCCAGCTATGTAGTGAAAATTTCATGAAAAGAGTCGTTTATAAAGTTTATAGTACATAGCCTTACTTATGTGTGTGAAATAATCATTCGAGTATAAAATTCCGAAAATATTTATAAAAGATTAACGAACTCGAGTACACTAAGTACCTATAGCAACTATCGAAAAGAGGATTAGTATGAAAATTGTCAGTGTTATTACAACAGTGAATATTCGTTGCTTGACAATTAATGACAAAAATATTCTCATTATCGATACCAATGTTGAGGGATTTCTTTATTTTTAGTCTTTGCATTTTTATTTCTGTTTGTATGTTTAGATATACCTACTTGTAGGTTATGAGATTTAATTCGCTTAGCTATTATAATATTGTATTCTTGATGGAATTAAAATCTCTACCAAAACTGTAATGTAAATGCATGACTCAATAACTCACCTAACTGCCGCAGTGCCACTCCCACGTGGAAAATATTTGTTCAGCTTACTTCTATAGAAAGCGTTGTTTTCCGCGAACCCATTCAGACAATTTGAGTACGTACTTGACAGCTTAATTTTTTTTTTTTAAATTCATTCCATAAAACCACATTAAAGAAAACAAAAGTTTATATGCATAAATATATATTGTATAGGTGAATCGTAGTTCTTGAAACCTAATAAATAAATTTGGCATTGTTTAATGAATTAATCATGCTTTCCTTACGACTAATGTCAACCACTGTTATAAACTACACCGAATCCTTATATTTTCACATTTCATTCGTTGAAGTAACTACTACACCCGATAATGGTCTTAAAATCATTGGGGATATTGAATCCAACATGTATCTGCAATTAAACCCATATATTCACTCATAATATAAATCTTTTAAGGAAACATTAAACCGTATAACCACTTCATTAAGTACCCTTTTTGTTGAGCCGAATTAGCAGTAGCTGCAACCACGCGCAAAGTCTCAGGTAGGAATTCAAATACCGGATGCACAGTAAGAATCATTTGAGGCTCATTTGATAAATTAACGATGGTTAGGTACGTTTCGTGTCTGTGAAATGACCTGAAAAATTATTGAAATTATTCATAATGATGATAAGCTGATTTCTGTAGTGAAGGAATAAACCTGACCGAGTGATTAGTCAGGCATGATATATTAATCCTATGATGGCTGCATATCCTTGCGAAGTTTTATAACATTCCTTTTATATTCTTCTCTACGTATGTCTTTAAAGATGATGAAAACTTTCAAATGTGACAGGGACGTTGCTTCAACTCATTGAATCTTTTTAAAAGGGGAGACTGTCCTCTGTTCGGTAGCGTGCTCTCTCATGCATGTGTAGAACCAATCAGATTACTTATAAAAATGTTGCTCTGTGGTTAGCTAATGGGAACTCGTTATTTTATGGAAAGTGCTAGACTCACATTGAGTTATGTGAGTCGCGCGAATGAATCATTCGTTCACTACTCTTTTGCCTTCCCATCAGTCCAGTGATAACTTTTGCCTTTTGGCGCGGTTATCATTAAATTTTATTTATGATCGTATTCAGCTATGAAATGAAGAAAAAACTGTGTTCCTGGTTATGATGAAAAAATACAACACGCCGTCGATTTCTCTCGCCCAACTTGTTCGTGTTACAATTTTTCTAAGTTTAGATTTCGGTGTAAGCATATTCTTGCTGTTATATTATATGTTCCTGGTTACCACTTTAATACATTACCTGCTAGTTATTCCTTTTTTGACAATAGACCCGAAGTATTCGGTGCTTGAAGCTAATTTTTAGGAAGAACAGAATGGCTCTGATGGAGAAACAACTACCATTGTTGCTTCATCAGATGTTCCATTACTTCCTCAGAGTTCGGACTCTAATAAGACAATTCCTGCAGTTGTTTCTCTATCAGAGTCCTGCTCAACTGAAAAGTTAGTTTCCACTTCCGAAATCAGGGAATTGATGAAAAATTGTTATGATAGATCCTTCTTACTAAACAGTAATCTTACTAATGTGGTGCTAAAAAGAAAAATTATTGAACTGTATACGTTTATGGGCAAGTTCATTGATAGCGCTTCAGTTCCAGAGAGTTCATAGATTGTAAATTGTAATAATGCTCTTGTCTCTGACCTGCCGAGACCAAAAAAAGAGGTTAAAAAAGATCAGAGCACCGTGTTTCAACCTCAGGCGCCCACTAATTTCGAAGAAATTGTAATTGATGAAAATGTCGATCAGATTTTGGACTAAGTTTGTTAATCACTTTATTATTTGTTCTATTTCTACTTTTTTTAGTGGTAGTCATTTTTTCTCTCGTTTTGTTGTGAACTTGTGATTTTTCTAGTTTTATTATTAAGTAGAGTAGGCGTTCCTTCTCTGTTTTCAATTTTTTATTTGTAATCTTAAGACACGTTCATTTACCGGTGCATTTTATTATGTATCAAAAATAAAATTATTTTGTTTTTCTCATTTTAATATTTTTTCATTAAATAGAAAAAAAAAATCATCTACAAGTTGTTGTACCTATGTTCATATCATAAGATGCATTAAGGGAGAATTGCGCACAAACGAGTGAACGAATGAATCATTCACGCAACTCAATGTGAGTCTAGCACTTCCCTTATTTTACGTGTCATAAAATCTTTAAGTTCAGCTTGTGTTATAACTCTCGTAAAATACAGATGTAGCCTCAAAAACACGAACACGCCTATGTTCTACATCTTTTATCACATAACGCGCAGTTCATCGCATAGCAGTAGTCTTCGTTGAGATAATATTTGTGAAAATAAACTTCAGTTTTGAGTATTACTATTCTCATTAATGCTAACCTTTTCCTCTTGTCTTTTGATATTTAAACAACACTGAGTTTGTCTAGATTATAAACATCCTGAAATTAAGTCAACTGATTAAAAAAACATTTACCTTTTGAACGCGTAAATATTTTTTGAAATTATGTAAGATTTGATATCGCCATATTTAAGAGTATCTGTTCTCCTAATTTGCAACAGATCTTTCAGCATATGGTATGAACTGAGGCTATCTTGTTGTTGTTGTTCAACATTTACATTCCAGTAGTCTGAATTTAATGTCACGTATGGTTCAATTTTAGATGTGAAACCTATATTGGGAAGAAAAGAAAAATTTATAATGCATAGATAAAAATGATTAAAGATAAAATTTTTCGCATAGTTTTTGATTTTTTCGTAAATTTTTTATAAATGATATAAGCGCAAATTAAAGGTTATATTTGAAAAAAGAAGTGTACATATAGGCCAATGCATTTAGACATGAAATACGCCAAAGGTCGGAAAAATTCCCATCAAAGCGATTTTTGGTATGGTTGTTAGGAACACCATTCTAAACAACATACTAAAAGTCCTGACCCCTAGGTGTGGAGCGTATCCCCCCAGGGGGGAAAATGTCCCCCCAAAATCAGTTTTTGGCCCCTATCCCCTCCGCATTTGGCCCTAGCGCAAAAAGGTTTCAATAAAATTTATTCTACTTTCAATTCCCTATAAAATGAGCCATAAACCATTTTTCAAGGAAGAACGAGTGTGGGGCTATGGCTTCCTAAAGATGAGTGGTTTGGAGGTGTGTTATGAAAAGTCGCTATAAAAAAGTATTACGATTATTATAAATTGTTTTAATGGTTATATATTATATTGAAGCCTAAGATAATTTTCCCTGACAAATCGAAACCACCCTCCTCTTCCCCCACCACCATTATCAGAAGAACCCCCCTTCCGTATAATGAATTTGTTTTAATGACACAGCCCATTTATTCTAATTTCGACATAGAAAAATTACACCAAACATCTACGAGTTACACGTGCTTTTCGTATCCTTGTTTGGAGGGAGGGGGCGGCTTATATTACGACGCAACATTAGGCACAATATATCGCATCCTCAGTGCAATAAGGCCACATCTCAAAGAAAGCATGTAAAAATTCAACAAATCCTATACTTTTTTGGAGTAAAATGAGCTAATTTAGTTTATCTGTCACACTTTTATCGATTTACATTAATTGTACCCAAAAATGTATGTAAAAAGAAGTACTTTTTTGAGATGTGGCTTTCTTGTAATTGCAATTTTTTTTGAGATGTGGCTTGTTGCACTGAGGATACGATATGCACAGTTACATTCGCATTTTTTTTTTTTTTTCTAAAAATTTATGTTTTCCATCATTACGAAGCTTCAGGTTCAGGTTCAGATCTAATTGGGTGCTACAAGCACTGGCCACTTCGGGCATTTATAGCTTATTGTGCTCCATAACTCACTATCACCTATGTATCAGGGGCCCATAGGAGTTTCGGCTGATAATAAAAGAACTAACTGTGCAGTTATCAGTTACATGAGTGGAATGGTGTCAATAAGGGTTCCCTTTTGGAGCGCCAACTTATGCAACCATACCACTTTTATTAATATAATTATATCGTATTTCCTTTCTCAACTGCCTGATTTTAAGGCCTCAGATGGAGCACTTACAAAATCTGATGTAGCAGAACTCACAAATCCTATGTTGATGAGCTGCCACATATACCCGTGGTCAAGCTATGGAAAGTGATTGAAGAATAATTGGCTGTAGAAAGAATAGACAATCCAGCAACAGAGTGTGCCTTGGGACCATTAGGATAAATTATGTCATTAGAGGTGGAACTTTCCAAGGTTGCAAAGCCCACTCCCGTAACCACAGTTGCTCTGGCACATGCTGTAATCCGGAGTTTCTGGAGATTTGAAGAAGAAATAGTTCTGGTATGGAGACATAAGAAATGATGCCAGAGCTAGCTTGGGTGCCTTGGGTTTGCCAGGACCGTATTTGCTAGATGCGAATTCCAGAGGATCATTCCAAAGCTTACTTGCTTCTAAGGAGAAATCTAATCCTTTTTTAGTAACAGTTACTGAATATTACTAATAAAACACTTCAACATATCATCCATTGTGAACAGGCCTGAGCCTTGGGAAGATGGGCGGTTTCCCGGGCCCAAATTTTTTTCATGGCCCACGACTTGAAGCATTGACGCTAAAAATTTGTCTTCATTTACATTTTTTTTTTATGCTCTTATGACTTTTCCTCCCGCTGCTGATTGTAAACTAAATTCGTAAGAAACACACTTCCAACTCATTGGAAATATTCAAGGGAATAGTAGAGCTAGGTACCCTACTCGCTAGTATATAAAAAATAGAGCTTCATCATTTGACATCGTAATGCAACTGTACTTTATACCTCAAATGTGTAATATTGTCGTGCCGCAACAATCCTCACCCTGAGCGAATGCTACAAGAAACAGTATTATCGTCTCGCAGTATAGGCTGCTCCCTCCCCCCAATAAGGATACGAAAAGCATGCGCGACTCGTAGATATTTGGTGTAATTTTTTTATGTCGAAATTAGAATAAATTGGCTGTGTCATTAAAACAAATTCATTATACGGAAGGGGGGTTCTTCTGATAATGGTGGTGGGGGAAGAGGAGGGTGGTTTCGATTTGTCAGGGAAAATTATCTTAGGCTTCAATATAATATATAACCATTAAAACAATTTATAATAATCGTAATACTTTTTTATAGCGACTTTTCATAACACACCTCCAAACCACTCATCTTTAGGAAGCCATAGCCCCACACTCGTTCTTCCTTGAAAAATGGTTTATGGCTCATTTTATAGGGAATTGAAAGTAGAATAAATTTTATTGAAACCTTTTTGCGCTAGGGCCAAATGCGGAGGTGATAGGGGCCAAAAACTGATTTTGGGGGGACATTTTCCCCCCTGGGAGGATACGCTCCACACCTAGGGATCAGGACTTTTAGTATGTTGTTTGGAATGGTGTTCCTAACAACCATACCAAAAATCGCTTTGATGGGAATTTTTCCGACCTCAATGTCTAAATGCATTGGCCTAATATGAATAAAACATAATATGTTCACCTGTTCCAAACCAAAATGTCTGTGCAACAGGTGAAAAAATAATGTCGTGTTTTATTTCTACATAAATATATTTTTTCATTTAAATATGTCGCGTAGAATCGAAGGGGTACCTAGAGTACCTACTACCTAACTTTTGATAAAATAGGTTAATGAAATAGGCATCTACAAAATCTAAATTCCCCACAGGGGCGTAACTAAGGGGGGGATGGGGGAGCTTCCACCCAGGTGTTTTGAAAAGTTGGGAAATTTATAATTGTTGGACGCTAAAATTGGGAACTTGATTTCTTTTGGGAAAATAAGAACTCGAGGAAATTCGAATTGATACCAACTTATATCATGTATGGCGCACAACAGACTATTCGCGATAACCGAAAAATTTCCAACTTCGCGAATCACGACGAACGGTTGCAGTGCAGTTGTGTGTATTAAATCATGCTTAATAGGTTCCATTCTCCAGGTGCATGGATAGACAGACACATAGCCAGACAGACTGACAAATTACAAAATATAAATTAATAGTGTTGGGAATAATCGATAATTTGAGTTATCGATTAATCGGATATAGATTATTGAAATAATCGATTTTTTTATGTTATCTATACTCAGTAGTTACAACGTTTACGGAACACGAGTGAATAATGGAAAAAATAAAAATTTACACAAATTCAAATTTTTTCTATCGATTTTTTCAATTTCTTGAAATTTTTCCTAGAAAATTTCTGACAATCCAAAAATGTTTTATAACATTTTTATATCTATTTTGAATTTTTTTATCCATTTATCAGCATTAGAAATTTTTTGCACCCAAAATTTCTTCAGATGCTTTTTCAATTTTACACTTAATCTAATTTTTTTCAACCTAGAAATTTTTTCTTCAATTTTTTACCAACTTTAAAACTTTTTTCAATAAAATTGTGGCGTTAAAAAATGTTTCCAAAGTTCAAATGAATATTGACTTTTTGATATAAAAGATAAATATAATTGAAAATAATTTTGAAAAAAGCATTCAAATTTGAAACAAAACTGTAAACATTTTTGGTTGAAAAAATACTGAGAAAAATTTTTGGCTCGAAATGAATTTTGAGAAAAAATGAAATAAAAAAATTTTGAGAAAATCAGAAAAAAGATTTGAGTTGAAAAAAATCTTGGAGATTTAAAAAAATTTGGAGAAAATTTGGAGTTGGAAAAAATATTCAGAATTTGAAAAATCTCAAATTTTATTTTTTTACGCTGTGTTCGATTATAATAATAATAATAAAAAAGATTTATTTGAATTAATTACAAAAATAAAATAATTTATTCAAATAAATTACAAAAACAAAATCATTTATTCCAAAATGACAGTATTTATACCTAGTCGCAATTTTTATTTAAAAAACAAGCGTATTTAAGGTATGTGATGAGAGACGATTTCATCGTATTATAGAGACGATTTCATCGTATTATAGAAATGTCTTCACAAAATGATTATTTTTTAATAAAAAGTTTTTTTTTTTCAGAAATATCGAAGCATTATTGAAAAAAAAAAATGAAAATTGGCCGATTAATCGATTACCTATTTAAATAAAATTAACTATTACTTTTAATAATTGATTAATCGATTTTTCCAATTATTTTTACCGATCAATCGATTAGGTGGATATTATGAGACCTTACTTCTAAAATATGATATTTAATCCACGTTTAATATATCATCATAGTTATATCATTCACGTTTTTTTTTTTTTTTTTTTTTTTGATGTGCAATAATACATAATTTAATATCTACCTGCATTTAATGATTTATTCCATTGCATCGGTGAGGGGTGAAAAGAACTCCAATATGGTTTATAGGATTCCTGCCCATATTTAGGAGATGGATCACTCATGCCGATTTCTTGTCCATAAAATATACGCATTGTACCAGGTAGCATTGCTAAAATGAATATTATCAAGTCACCAATTTGTTGGTTAAATTGACTAGCGAGTCGTTTCGTGGTAGGGCGTTCAGTCTATAAGGTAGTCGTAAGTTTGCGCAATTTATTACTTATTAAATAAAAAATGTATTACAACAGTCATGTAATTTTGCAATTATTTGTGTTTTTCAATCCATACTTACCACCCATTCGAAGAATCGGCCCTGCTGTATCTGCTTAATGGTAGGATTAAGGAAGGCATCCAATTCATCGGAAGTAATGAACAAGCTGGGGTTGATATTTTTGGCGAAATCGTCTTTGGAAATTATATGTGCTAAAGGCGAATTAAAGGTTCCAAGATATCTTGAAGTAATACTTTCATTTCGGCTAGCCTCAATAATTATTATCCTAGGGAGAAACGTAATAACGAATTCATTCAATTAATTCGTAATTTATTAAAAATAAATTTTACATTTTTAAGTCAAGTAATGGAATGCCTCTTATGTAAACATTTTTGCCCTATTGATTGTAAACATGTTTATGTTACTCCTAATTGTTATAATTGCCTATTGTCTATGCTAAATAGGCAAGAAATCCATCGTCTTTTGAATTCGGCATAAATTTCGTCAAATTCGTGCATTTGGTGAATGTTTAATAAACTCTAAATGACCCATGAAAAAAAGAACTGAATAAGATTTGATCAATTTTGATAAAAGTTCATCAAATTTTATTTAAAAAATTCACTACATTTGATCAAATTTGATTAAAGGTTGTATCAAATTGATAAAATTACGTGTATCTGTTCATCTTTTTGATAAAACTTGATCAAATCCTTTTTTTTTTGAGGATTTACATAGCTTACCTTCTAACTATTCAACGATAATACTCGTTATAATGAAACAAAGATATTGCTTATATTTTTATGAAAATGAAAAAATTGTTGGTCTATGTTACGGAGACTTGGAGAGACAAGCGTTTGAAGGCATGGATTCGCCAACTTTTCTTTGCTCATTACATAAATATAGGCAATTAGGGGTCACATCTATACCAAGTAGAAACAATGTTCATTATAGT
This sequence comes from Phenacoccus solenopsis, assembly GCA_009761765.1. Taxonomy (NCBI): domain Eukaryota; kingdom Metazoa; phylum Arthropoda; class Insecta; order Hemiptera; family Pseudococcidae; genus Phenacoccus; species Phenacoccus solenopsis. The sequence goes on along the minus strand of CM019752.1, from coordinate 9,873,805 downwards.
TCCTAAGTTCTCCTAATTTACAAAGAACTGATCATTGTGATAAATCTTCTTTACCTCTGATAATCTGAACGATTTTCACTGTATTCGTCTGTTGTTTTTTTCAAAATTCGCAAAAAGGAAATTGATCTTAGCAGATCGTCATCCTTCATGTCCATCTCCTCTTTCAAAAATAGCGCTTCGGCGTACGCGTACGATGTCAGTAAATTAAAACCAGCTACTCCTTTATCCAACCAAAAGTTCACGATGTTCTGTTGATGAGAAAGAAAATACAAAATGGAGATTTTTTAAAGAAAGTAATATCATTTGTGTTTCCATAAGCTAATGATTGTTTTAAACTTTTAACCAACTTTCATTTCCTTTTTCACCATTTTATTTCTCAGATTAAGATCGGGAAGCGAGTTATGAAACCAATGGTAGTAAAATTTTCTCCTTTTGGTATCGAATGTCCACGCACTTTTATTCAAATCGCCATCATGCTGTATAATGATTTAATTAATATATAAGTTAGTTCAAGTATGATATCTATAAAATCTTCATATATCTGTTATATACAGTAAGTTCTTTGTTTTTACCGAAAGAGCTTGTGTTGGTGGTTTTGGAGGAGTTACTGACTTATCACCTAGTTTCCATACAAAGTAATATTTGTACGGTGTGATGGAAAGTCGTGATTTTTGGAACCATTCGTGTGATTTGTGACAGTTACTGATTGGTAAATCGATCACTACTTTGATTTCTGCTCGAAATGATTTTTTTAGATACATGTTGGACATGAAGAATCAGGGGTATAACGAAAGCAAAACATACCTTCTTCGTTCGCTTTTCTGATTAAATTCTCAAAATCATTCATTGTACCAAGCAACGGATCGATTTCCCTGTAATTAGTGACTCCTTCGAAATAAAAAGTATTCTTTTCAGCAGTGTCAAAGATGGTGGATAATTTGATTATTTCAATTCCCAATTCTTTCAAGTATGGTAATTTAGAAGTTACCCCTGTAAAATAGATTTAACTGAGAAATAATAGTTCCTAAACAATCATTTTTTTTATTTCATTTCATTAGACTCACCATTTATATCACCTATGCCATCGTTATTTGAATCTTTATAGGATGGTACGTAGATATCATAAATTTCCGCACCTCTCCACCATTGATAATTCCCTCTGAAGGCAGACACATTCCAAGGAACAATTAATATAAGATGAATTATGATCGATTTCATTTTAAGATGTGGTTTTTTTAATACTACATTACACCATTGTTCACGACTAATTCGTAACATAAAGTTTTATCTTTTGCTTTTATAAAATGAGAAATCTCGGTAAATAAAATAGATATCTACTTGCAATTGAAAAACTATCCACTCGAGTACGCACAGGTTCCTGAAAGATTTGATTAATGGTTTATCTTGGTGCTTATAAGTGTGATTGTTATCATTAAAAATGAAAAAATTCCATAAGTTTTATGTAGCTTATCAGAAAAGTATTTTGCGACTTTAAGATAATTCACACCCATGATTTTAAGTAGAGAAAAATGTACTGATCGACTAGATAAGAGAAGTTTTATTTTCAAGTTGTTTGACAATACGTCCAAGTAAACAGTGCTTGAGGTATGATTTTTAGATTTTTCTACGTTTAAATTTCGAGAATTCGAGAATTTTGAAAAATACCTATTTCTGCCGAATATGAAAAAATTAAATTGAAAAATGCGATATTTCACTATATTCAAGAATTTGTAATATTTAATACGTGATAAAATTATTATACTCTGTCTGAGTATATGTAGGCATATCCATACAAATACATATAAGATGAAAAAAAAAATAATCTTAGATAATAACAATAATTTTTTTTTCTTACAGTATTGACTAGAACTTCAATTAGCCGAATTTTGGATTTCAAACTTCGGCTATTTCAGCTCACCTGATATCGGAAGAAAGAGTTGGGAATGGGTAAGGATGTATATTTTTCCTCGCGAGTAGTGCGTGTGGGTATGGATGGTGAATGCCCAAATGATTTCATCTTATAGAGGGTATGATATGGAATGAAAAATATCATCTTTGTACCTAAAGTATGAAAAATATTGAGATCATTATTTGTACCTTCTCCCATATTTTGGGCCTATTTTAGTGCTTAACGAGAAACCAAAATACTTATTTCTTTTAGAGAATGTTTCTATCAATTTTTTCTTTCTGAATCATCATAATGTTCTATAATTGAAAAAAACAAAATTTTCAAAAATGGTAATGTTTATCTCCCCCCCCCCACGCCTCATTTTGGGCGCAATAAAAACACTTCGAAAAATGTTTAAAGGTTCTATTTTATAGAAAACTGAACGAAGAAAATTTTTTTACTGATCTCATTCCCTCACACATTTAGCCGGAGGGGTAGGGGGTGCAACTTTTAGTATGTTAGTTAGGGAGGCATTCTTCGCATGTATTGTAAAAATCAGCTTCCCAGTAATTTTGTCTAGGTCCCAACTTGAAATGACTGGGCTATAAGTCTTATCATTGCGGGCGGTAGTTGAAAAACATACGTTCTCATTCAAAGTTCATTTTTTTCAGCATGTCTCACCCCCTAAACGGATTTGGAAAAAATTACATGTTGTATCTAAGGGTATGACGAAATTATGAGAAAAAAATTCAGCGATGGCGCAACGCCCAAATTTTTTTTGAAATTTTCAACAACCAAAAAATGAGAAAAAATTCAAAAAATTATCGTACAAACATCTATATACTACATAAAATCTGTGAAAATTTTAAAAATTTCCACTTGTTCTTTCTGAAAGTATCAGGAATTGAATTTCTAGCCTATAAAGTGCGATAATCGTGAAAGGGCTGGGGTAGGGGGTCAAAAATTTATTTGGAATGTTTTTAGGTCACAAATAACATTCAGAACTACTTTTGACCAAATTTGCGTTAAAGATCGACTTCACCTACTTAATGAGGTAAGCCCTTGGTGAAAGCCTCTTCATGGAATTCCACAAAACTGTTTTTTGATTCAACTGCCGTTCACTCTAATTTTGAGAAAGGGTAAAGAGGGGTCGAATGGCTCAAAATTTTCATTTTAGGTCTTATATGAAAGAATGAATCACGGACACCAACGTATTCAAATTTCAACCTTCCAAAAGTATGTGGTTTTTCATAGATTTTACTTTATTGAATTGCATGTATATGTAATGTTGGTTTGGTTCACTTTGCGTTGGTTGAAAATGTTCACTGTCCAGGACCAGACTGACATTGCTCGCATGCTCACGAGGATTTTTAAAATCTACAAAAAATATGATAAATACGAGTTGGCTCGGTTAATACCATCTCATGCTTCGTGAGATCTCCTCATTTAAATACCGCAGAAAGGACCTGCTTGTATACTACATTTTCACGTATAGCTGTGTAAATAATGCTTGCTACTTCTATTCAAGAAATTATTATTCTTATGAAAATCCATTATTCAAAAAGTTTCCTACCTCCACCACCAATAACCCACTAACCCTAACAGAGAAAAATATAGGTACGAGAAACTCTTTCTACTTTACTACTAAGAATCCTAAGTAAACTTCTTAATGCTATGCCTCTAAATTCGTGAGTAAAGTTTTGCACTTCGCTGAAAAATGTGTTGTGCTTAAATAAGGCACTAGTACTCTTTACATTGAATAAATTCAATTGGAAACACTAATTTATTTGAATTATGTATATAACTTCATTTATCGTAATTATAGAATACGATCACATTATTTTCTTATTGCTAATATATTTATTAATATTTTAATCAATAGATATTATGATACGATACAGTATTTATACTCTTAAAATGACATTCTAATTAGACTCATTTTTTGGAATGCCATCCTAATGAAAATATTAAATGCTAATTTATTCGTTTCTTAATGGAAATTACAATCAATCTCGACTATTGAATCATGAACATTATTCCTCGCTGGTGAAGGTTAATACTACGCACGAAAGTGGATTAAGAGGGATCTGATAGAGGAAATTATTTTGAATTCTGTCCCTGCGAAAAATATAAATTAAATTTTCGGTACCTATTTTAACAATCACAAAATACTTTGATGAATTGAATGCTGAACTTCCTGTGTAATTACTTTAAATATATACATTTACTATTACTTTGAAATACCTTTGTATTCAATCTGTTTTATCATACATGCATGCACATAACTTTGCTGACAAATCCTAAAAATTTCGTTACTCTGAATCATACTCACCCCTTTTTGTATTCAGAATTAACGCTAGCTACTGCTACGACAAATGTTTCAGGAGTATTCCATAATAGATATTTCAGATTGACATAGGCGGGCGAATGATTCATGTTGGCTACAAAAACGTAGGTTTCATGTCCTCCAAGGGTTCTAATTTAGTGATCAGCAATTACTTATTATGCAGTAATACCCAATATGAATTTAGTTATTAATTACTATTCCGTGAAGTTACTTACCTCCAAAATATAAATGTCTCCGGGTAACCAAGCGCAAACTCCACATCGCCATATTTAAGTGTGTCAGTTTTTCGTAAATTCGATAAAGTTTTCACAACATTGTAGTGGCTATTTTGTTGTCTTTTCTGCATCATTACGTTGCGTTCAGGATATTCTGAACTTACCGGGAGATAAGTAGTCATATTGGTGGAAAATCCTGAAAAGTTTACCAATTCGCAGCTTGGTACGTTTGTTGTAATTTTATCAAACTAGGTGCGAACCACTATTTACCTGCATTTAATAAATGATTCCATTGCATAATCATTCTGGCTGGATCTCGCCTACCTTCCCTAAATACATCTCGTATTTGCTCGGATGTAATATATCCGTCTTTCATTGCGATCTCTTGACCATAATATAAACACACTGAACCCGGTAATGTCATGGTCATCATTGTCAAAATATCGGCGAACTCTGGACTCATACGATTCCCAATTCTAGCAACATCGTGATCTTCTGTCTGAATAATACAATAGTTCATTAAATAAAGTATTGCTGGTTATTCAATAACTGATGCCAACAGGGTCGCAGAGAGGGAAAGTGGGTCCGAGGCAAACACGAGAATAGAGTCCCTGTGTTAGTATGTAGTGGAAGTCCGGGTCCCTAGAAAATTTTGATTTAAAAAAAATAATTTTTACCAGTTTTTGAATACTTTCATTTACAATAATGAACGTTCAATTTTTGTTGGGATATCATTCAATTAATATTTGTATTTTTCAATTGGCTGCTGAATATTATTCATTTTCTACATTACTGCATCATAATGTTCTGCTTGTCTAGTTGAAGAACATTAGGTAAGCGCATCAAATAGGGCTTTTTCCTTTTATTATTTTTTTTTGTCCTTGGGTCCTCTCGGGCCTTATAAAATTCTAAGGCTTGGGACAAAAATGTCCCCTTGTCCCCCCTCTCTTTGGCCCTGGATGCTAAGTATTTTAACATTATCGTAAGAATATATTAAAGAACAAACCACCCAAACTGAAACATAATCTTCTGCTGGGAACTGTTCGAACCAGTCTTTGAAATGATTATAAAAATATGTAGCTGTGAGGTCACCGGTTAATCCATCCATATAATGAAAAGGAAAGTGAGTTACGTGGTGGTCTTCGTGGTCGTAATAATCATAAAGTTTAAGTTTATTCACTCTTGCTTCTGCGCAAAAAATTCTAAACAAGAATCATTTTATGAAATCTTTGGTTAATTTTGCCTAAAATAATATACATGAATAATTCTTTAGTACCTTTCAATACCACCGTGCTTTTTATTGTATTCGTCTAAGAATAATCTCATGTCTCGTATAAATTTGATATTTTCAAAATGTTGTTTCTTAGTACTCATCTCTTCTTGTAAGTCCACAGGTTTTGTGTAAAATATGGGAGCATTTAGTCCAAACCCTGCTACACCTTTATCCATCCAAAATTCTATAATATTCTATGAAATTTACATTACATATTTAATTATAAAAAATAGATGGAATGACCAATTTTTAAAGCTAAATTAAACTACCTTCAGTTCAGTTTTCACTATCTCGTTGCGTAAATTTAAATCTGGTTGTTCTTTCGTGAATGTGTGATAATAGAATTGCTTACGTTTACTATTCCACTCCCAAGCAGAACCATCGAATAGAGACGACTATTTCGATAGAGAAATAAAATGAAAATGAAACCCCATAGATTTATTTATCTATTATGTCTTATAAAAACACAGTATCTACCCAATCATTTGGAGGTTTGGGTGTTGTAGTGTCGTTATAAAAACCAACCGCATCAGCCCATATGTAATAATTGGTGTACGGTTCAATTTTTTCTATTGATTTTTGAAACCATTCGTGAGTATCGCTGCTGTGATTTATCACTAAATCGAAAATCAACTTCATACCTATAGAGAAAAATATCTTTGTGTTTCCATCGTCCATAAATACATATTTTAAATTCGTCGTTACCCTAGATTACTCAATCACTAATAATGTAGAAGTTTACCTCGAGCATTCATTTCTTTTATTAGCTCTTCGAAGTCCTCCATGGTTCCATATTTATGATAAAATTTATAATAGTTGGAGATCTCGTATCCCATGTCTTTCATTGGGGATTCGAAACATGGCGTTAAGTATAGTGTGTCTATACCCAAATCAACAAAATGATCTAGCTTCGAGATGATACCTAGAGGAAAGAAAAGTATTGTGATTTCAAATTATTTTCTTGAACTTTTATTCCCTTAACGATGAAACAGTCAATTTATATTTCATATGTTAAATAGAGTTACCTTTGATATCTCCAATACCATCTCCATTGCTGTCTTTGAACGAATTCACGATCAGTTCATAAATTATTGTATGTTTCCACCATTCAGTATCTAATTCACCAACCGCAGAGCAAATACATAGTAGTGCCACTATTAATAATTTCATCTTTAGTTAATTTTCTTTCACTAATAGAAAAAAAACTGTCTACTAGTCAATTCATGTTAAATAAGGGGAAGTAATTTTTCTGCTGCCCACAAACAATTCTGACTTCATTTTGGAATTGAATGATATCATATCTATTTATATTTTTCATTTCTAGTGTTTGTTGTGGAGTGGGTTTTGAATGATGAAATTTCTTATCATCGATAGAGTCTACAATAAAATCCTGAATGTTTATAATAAAGATTTATTTGTTTTGCAAGTAAATGACTAAACACATAAATAAGAAGTTCAATCATATTGATTTTAATACACTTCTTTGAACTGTTTTGAGTGCCTAAATTCGACCCAGTTAATTTCCATAATCTTCAAAACATACTCGAGTTTTTTTTTTCTGAAATGGTTCTGTATTATATTTATCTAAAGTTTTGTTTTACTTGTTAACTGGCTTAGGGATTGAAAATATAGGCTGGCAACTTTGTGCTACTACAATGAGGCAAAAATGAAGTAGATCTTTTAGGTGTATTTTTCAATAGAGTATGAGCTAACTACGTTAAAAATGTGTGTACGTATATACTAGTAAATTCTTATTATGTCTACAACGAAGTTTCCACGTATAAAGATTTACCTTTTAGCTGAGTTTTTAACTTAAAAACCATAGATATTATAGCCTACCTTATTTGGGAAGGAAAGGAAATGGTTGAGTCTTCAAATCTTTGCGTTTCAGACCATTTGTACACATAATCATCTGGCGAATGTCCAGGTTTTGGTACATATTTTTTTTTTCTCTCACGTGTAGCGCAGCAGGATATTCATAATATTCGCTCAAAATTTGGTGAGGGGCTCTTCTTCGAAATGCGCAAAAGTATTTTTTTATTTTTTTGAATAAATTTCAAAATGGCGGAGCTGGGGAAGGGGCAAAAAGCTCAAATTTTTTGTTTTTAATTTCTTTAAAAGAGTGAGTCACGGACATTGAGGAAGTTATGAGTCATAAAATTCCGTAAATCTTCTGTATCATCATCAGTGACTCGTGCCGTCCCCCGCAGGGGCATCGTGACCACTACTCTCCGTGACTGCGTAGACGAGATTACGCCATCTATCCCGATCTCTGGCCAATCTGGTACACTCCACAAAAGTTCTATCCGTGAGGGTACGAATTAGGTCAGACCATCTTGTTGGGGACCTTCCTCTGCTCCTCTTTCCATCGACTCTTCCCTGGACCACAATGGACTCCAGCGTGTTGGCTCGTGTTACATGTCCGAAGTACTTCAGGATCCTGGCATACACTTCTGACGATAGCCTGCGTTCTTCTCCGATTTCACTTAATATAGACTGATTTGTGCGTTTCGCTGTCCACGGTATTCGCAGCATCCGCCTCCAGCACCACATCTCGAATGAGTCGATCTTTTTCCTTTCCTTCTGACGAACAATCTTCTGTATTACCTCACTAAATCGACCTACAGAAGTCAAACTTTGTGTGTAGGATTAGTTGATAAGAAGAATATGACCTCTTGAATTTGGGTCAAAATGGATCCAAAATGGCGGTTTATCGAAATCTGAGTAGAGCTTGAGGAGCCTCCAATTGGTGAAAATGCAATTAATATGAACTCATACGATCATTGGGAATAAAAAGTATACTATATCTCAAATTCACCTTCACAAATTATATTGGAAGGGAGAAAGAGGGGTTATCGACTTCAAAATGTGGTGGGGGTACATGAGAGGTCAAAAATGTTTTATTGCAGTGTCATATTGTTAAATGAGCTCATGTGACTAACCTATCCTGATTTTAGTTTCCAAATAAACTTAGAGGGGATTTAGAGTAAAGAACGGCTTATAGAGGGGAAATTATTGCCGGAAGTTTCGTGAATCTTCCATATTTCCTCATCAAACGGACCGAGAAAGTTCAAACTTTGTATGCAGGGTTAGTTCATGACCAGAATATAAGCTCTCAAATGTGGGTCAAAATGGATCTAAAATGGTGAATAATAAAATGTGAGACCAATTTGAGGAGTCTCGAGTAGGTTCTAAGTTCAACTTCTCAAGTGGTTTTGGAAGGGATAGGTAATGATTTTCACTTTTACCAATATTGAGTGTGGCCTGTAGATATGAAGGGGTTAGCAACGTTACATGCAAACCTGAACAAGCCCCAGATAAAAACACAGCTTCATTAATGCAGCGTGGCTGCTTACTTTTTGTTTTTTTTTTTGTTTTAGAAGTTGGAATGTCTTCTTACATATTATAAGTATTGGTCCATATCCCACAAATTAAAAATTACTCCTCCTCTCCTCGCTCTGCTCAAATTTTTATGTTGTGTGTGCCTTTCAAATTTACTTTCCTGCAATAAACTTCAATCTTTAATGTTATAAATTTAGAAACCATACTTATTTCAAAAGAATTTTTAAAATTGAACATGTTGTTCAGTTATGGTATTTTGTAATATTATTATGAGTTTTTCTTACTCTATGCGTCAATTTTGAATCTTAGCATTTCTACATGAAATTCTTAGAGACTTCAAAAAATGTTGATTTGTGATGTACCCTACAGTATGTACGTATAGTGTTCCCTTATTCACTCAAATTTTTGTGCATATGTAACACATATCATAATATACACAAGTATTGTGAAACCGTAAGTGGTTAAAAAAAAGCTTGAAGAACACCTATTAGCTAGAATTTGATGATAAGTACCGAGATTAAGATTCATATGGGAGAACCTACATAGTGAGAAAAGGGGATGACAGGTCGAAGAATAGAATAATGAATTAATTATGGTAGGGAAAAGAAAACCGAGTCTACAGAAGGTGCGATGCAGGAACAATTTTGCCAAATGGTGGCCACTGAGTGGTACAGTTAAGTTCTGCTTCTGTGCACTTTCAGGGGCGTAATTGAGGGGGGGATGGGGGGAAGCTTCCCCCCAGGTGTTTTGAAAAGTTGGGAAATTTATAATTGTTCAACGCTGAAATTGGGAACTTGAATTTCTTTTGGGAAAATAAGAACTCGAATAAATTCGAACTGATGCCAACTTATATCATATATAGCGCACAATCAGAGACGTAGCCCCCTTGGCTTTTGGAAAGTTGGTAAATTTGGAGTTTCAGCGTAAAGTTGGTAAATTTGACCACTTGCGCAGTATTATTACAGCTATTTTTAAATTTTTTGAAGACTAAAAAAAAAAAAAACGGTCAACAGTTGGTAAAATTTCATGGCATTAGTTGGCAATTTTTGGTTTTCTCCCCCCCCCCCCCCGCTGAAGAATGTCCTCGGTACACCCTGTGCACTTTGGTGGAAATCTTCATGTTTATTTATACTTTTTAATATTGTCTGTAGGTTCGATATTTATAGGTTATAATAATAATGAAAAAAATATAAGTAGGAATATGTATTGTTTTTGAAACATAATGGGTTCATTTTATATAAATTATGGAATTAGGTATATTTTTGTTATCAGCCTCTGTTTCTGTTGCTGTATACTCTTCTCGACCATATTTAATTCCTGTATGTTATTACAACGCCTGATAATGGTCTTAAAATCAAAGAAGATATTTCATCAAACGTGTATCTGAAATTAAAGTCATTTAATGATATCGAATTTCGAATGAAATACCGCATGTCTATAACATACCCTTTTTGTTGAGCTGAATTTGCAGTAGCTGCAACCACTTTCGATATCTTAGATGGGATTTCAAATATTGAATGTAACCCGACAATCATTTGATGTTCATTTGACAAATTGACAATGGTTAAGTATGTTTCGTGATTATGAAATGATCTGTAAGAGATATCATAAGTAGCAATACTTGAATACTTATAACTTGAATTATAATAATTATATGCCGATAGAACGTATAGACTCACCGTTTGAAAGCGTAAATATATTTCGAAATGGTGTAAGATTTAAAATCTCCATGTATAAGGGTTGCTTTTCTCCTAATTTCCAGTAGATCCTTTATCATGTGGAATAAGCTATGGAATTCACGTTGTTGTTGTTCTACATTCACCTCCCAGTAGTTGGGATTTAATTTTAAATATGGTTCATTATTGGAAGTGAAACCTTTGTGAGGAAAAGATTTTTATGAGAGTATGCATTTTTAAACATACATTTTGTCGTTTCGGTTCGTATACGAATATGATTCAATACCTGCGTTTGCAGAATCGCTCCAATGCATCGGTAGAGGGTGGTGTGAAATCCAAGGTAGTGTGTAAGGGGTATATCTATCCCTATACAACGGTTCACTCATGCCTATTTCTTGCCCATAAAATATACGCATAATACCCGGCAGCATTGCCAGAATGAAGAATATTAATTCACTGAATGGTTTATTGTTGTCCAATCTGCTAACGAGTCGCTCCGTAGTGGTGCTTTCAGACTGTAAAGAAGGTGTGGGTATACATATACAGTATACACTGTGTCTAACTGATTTTAACACGCCCGAGCACGAAATTCCCTTTCATTAGAAAAAATATCATCTATTTCATTCTGTTTCACTTCATTATGGCATAATGAATAATTTGAGACTTTAGTAACTTAAATTCTATGATTTAAATAATTTTTTACTGATTATTTGTTCGATTTAAATTCATTTCTTCCAATATCAGTGTTGCAAAATTCACTGAAATGAAACGTTGAAAGTTTAATAACATTTATAATCTTGTAAAGTATGGATTGAAATCATAGAAAAACAAATAATTATTTATGTGTTAATTTCTTAATCCCGCAAAAATAAATGAAATAACGAATATTTTTTTGTGGACGAAGAGAATTTGGCGCTTGAGGGTGTTAAAATCAGTTAGACACAGTGTATATGTAGATAGTTTACATATGGCGATTTTTTTTTTCTTTGTAATTTTTCAACTTCATACTTACTATCCATTCGAGAAATTGGTTTTGCTCTATTAGTTTGATGTTTGGATTTAGTAAAGCATCTAGTTCATCAGAAGTAATAAGGATGTTTATGCTTTCGATAAATTTTTTCTTCGAAATTATATGAGCAAGTGGTACTCCCTTGTCAGTGAAGTATCTTGTGGAATTTTCTTTTTGGTTAGGCTCAATAGTTATTATCCTGAGTAAATTTGGTCAAACCATTCAAAACTGAATTCAATGTTTATGTAATTAATTGCTATATGTATATAAAATCTTTTTCACCTCTCAAAATCCGGATAAATTTCACTATATTTGTCAATATTTTTTTTCATATCGTGTAGGAAAGACAGAAATGTTGGCTCATCTTTTATTAAGGAGTCATCAATTACACTTTCAGATTTTAAAGCTTCTGCCAGATTTTGTAACGTTAACAAATGGAAACCAGCTACTCCTTTGTCCAACCAAAAATTCATAATATTCTATTTGGATGAAAGAAATAGATATTAAATCGTAGATTTCGCCTGATAGATGAAATTATTTTCTCAATTAAACTTAGGTTTTTCCAAAGTGACTAACCTTCATTTCTTTCTTCAACATTTTACTCCCCACGTTAAGATTTGGTAGTGAATTATGATACCAATGATAGTAGAATTTTCTTCTATGATTATCGAACGTCCATGCACTTGTACGATAATTTTCATCGTGCTGTAGAGTATTTCAACTAATTAACTTCAGAATTATATTAATGTATTCCATTTACTTATTTCTGTTTTTAATATAATGGAATTTTTACTGTGAGAATTTGATTTGGAGGTTTCGGAGGTATCACTGATGTATTTCCATGTTTCCACACAAAATAATATTTATACGGTTTAATCGAACGTCGTGAATTTTGAAACCATTTATGAGATTCGTGGCAGTAATTAATGGGTAAATCGAGTATCACCTTGATACCTACTCGAAAAAATATTTTTTCCAAACATTTTATATGTATGAAGTATCAGTTGAGCAGAGAGAAAAAAGAACTTACCTTTGCTTTCTGCTTTTTTCATGAAATTCTCGAAATCCTTTATTGAGCCAAGCAACGGATCTATTTTCTTATAGTTGGTGACTCCTTCGAAGTGAAAAGAATGCTTTTCAGCCGTTTCAAAAATGGTAGATAATTTTATTACTTCAATTCCCAAGTCTTTTAAGTATGGTAATTTTGATGTTAAACCTGAGTAAAATATTTGTAAGAAGATTATGCTTCAAATAGATATTTATCTGCGAGTCAATTCTAGGTTACTCACCATTTATATCTCCTATACCATCATTATTTGAGTCCATATACGATGGTACATAAATGTCGTATATTTCTGTACCTCTCCACCATTGGAAGTTACCTTTTTGACATGATATGTCCCAAGGAATGAAGAGTATTAGGTAAACTATGGTAGATTTCATTTTATTCTCACTCAAATTGATCACTAATCACTACTAATCTCAAAATTTTAGGTTACATTTCTTTATTGTAGGTTGACGGTATATATTATAACAGTCAGTACTTCAAAACTTTGAAGTGTTTAGTGCGTATAAGTGTGATAGGAGTTATGCGAGTAAATTTAAAATTTTCCATAAATTAGTCATTTGTTTGAAAAATAGTCGAGGATACTTTTAAATTCTCGAATTGCATTATGATATTTGCTTTGTCATTGAAAATTAAAATTTCTATAAGTAGCAATTTTATGGCAATATGATTTCCGAAAGATTTTTTTGCCTCTACAGACGCATTTCACAACAATCAGTTCCATCTTCCTCATTTTTCATTTGTTCATTTAAGATTATTTCCAGGGCAAGGCAAAATATGCTTTTGCATATTTTTCTAGTTGTAGATTATCGAGCCTCGATAATTTCTTTACGAATTGGAACATTCTGATTAAAATAAGCCCAACATGTTAGCGCATATTTTGGCATTTTTTGGTAAAAATCCCGCATTTTCGCATAAAATGACTTTTTTAGGGAATATTTGAGAATAATTTGCTACTTTTCCTTAAATTTGGCCCTTTTCCGGTAATATTTCGATTATTGATTAATTTTCAGTATTTACCAAGATCAAAAATTGGCGTTTTAAAATATTTGAAAGACTATATTCTATTGGAATAAGGGGTCATTTAGCGTTCTTTATCTTGAACTTTCTATCTGATCGAAAGTTCAAGGTCAGAATCAATAATACATTCTCTGAGCTGTATGAAATTGAAAATGGCGTCCCACAAGGATCAGTACTTAGTACAATTCTGTTCATAATACTGATTGATACCATACAAAACGTTGTCTTACGCCCTGTATCATTAAGGATATTTGCAGATGATATAAATATTTCAGTAAGTGCTAAAAATCTAGAAACTGCCCGACAAATCATTCAGGACACACTAGACCAAATTGAAATATGGGCAAATTCGAATGGTTTAACATTTTCAGAAGCAAAAACTCATTGATGCGTCATTTTTTCAAAAAAATATAAAATCCAAGAGCCTAAACTAAAGTTGTATGAACGCACTCTTCAAATTAAATCATCTACTAAATTCCTTGGATTAACGTTTGATAAAAAGCTCACATGGGTCCAACATTGCCTCCAAATTAAAAAAGATTTGATGAAAACGCTGAATCTACTCAAAATATTAAAAAACCCAAAATACAACCCTTCTAGAAATATGTTACTCCAAATATATAGGTCCTTAATTCGTAGCAAAATAGAATATGGTTGCCCAGCCTTCAAAGATGCCCCTAAAAAAACATTATCAATAATAAACACAGTTCAAAACTCTGCAATACGTATGTGTATCGGTGCGTTACCCTCTTCTCCTATAGATAGCATTTACTGCGAAGCAGCCGAACCTCCCCCTGAATATAGAAGAAATCTAGTAACAAATAAATACCTTTTATCAGCAGTAGTAAACCCAACTAACCCTATTAGAACCGATATTAAAAACCACAACCTATATACTAACAGCTCAATTAAAGATTTTATAAAAATCCTCAAAAATAATAACCTTGATGTCCTAGTCTTTAATGAAAAAAACCCCAATTTCCCACAGTGGCTGTTAGAACTCCCAGAAATAAATCTATCAATGATAAACTACGGAAAAAAAAATTATCCCCATCATATAATCAAGAGACATTACCTTGAAATTGTAGACGATTACTTTGATTATATCCCATGCTTCACGGACGGCTCAAAAAATAATACAGACTATGTTGGATATGCTTTTTCCGTTAACCGAAGAATAAAGAACTTCAAAATTCATAAACACTCCTCAATTTATACGGCAGAAATTACAGCAATCCTACATTGTCTATTAACCTTACCCTCTCTTGCTTCAGACAACAATAAATTTTTAATCCAAACCGATTCTCTAAGCGCCCTAACAACCATTCAAAACAAATTCTCAATTGATCCAATAGTTCTTAACATACATTATCAACTATATCTCCTTAAAACACTAAATTTTAGCATTAAATTCATGTATATACCAAGCCATGTAGGAATTACTGGTAATGAAGAAGTAGATAATTACGCAAAATCCGCCACCCAATTTTCCCCTATCGATATTACATCAATCCAAGATATAAAAAATCTTTTCACCAAAATTGAACTCTCAAATTGGCAAGACAACTGGACAACAAAAACCCAAAACAAACTTTTTCGACACAAAAAATCTATAAAACCTTGGAAAAATTTATCTCAGCTAAATCGTTCAGAGGAAATAATAATTACTAGACTCCGAATTGGACATACAAAATTTACCCATAACCACCTCTTTCAAAAAGCCCCTAAACCCTTATGTGAATTTTGTAACACCGAACAAGTTTCAGTCACACACCTCCTTTTTGAATGCCCCAATATCAAACAAACCCGTGACAATCTAAACATCCAAACAACCCAACATACCGGACAACCCAGACGAATTAAAAAAAATCCTATCCTTCATACACAAAATAAAATATAAAAACCAAATATAAATTAAACTCTCTACATTGGGCGTAACAATCCTGGCAATTATACACGCCCAGTATAATAAAAAGAAAAAAAAAAAATTTCTGTTCTATTTCTGTTCTAAAAAAAAATCTAAAAAAAAATTGAATACATAAATTTCCTATTTTAAACTTTTGTTTTGTGGTTTACAAAGCAAAAAATCTTTGTTGGTATTTTAATCTGTGCCACGAATTTGTGAAATTTATTTTCTACCTGGTTATTTAGTTGAATAGATATTACAATTTTGCGAAACTGCTTCAAAAATCATCTATTTTGCTACCCATATTTTTTCGCATATTTCCCTTTTTTAGGGAATATTTAGTGCATATTTTACCTCTTTTTAGCGCATAAAATATGCGCATATTTCACTGTTTTTAGCGCATATTCTGCCTTGCCCTGATTATTTCATAGTATCTTAAACAATATTTTGAGTTTATGCCTTTTAATTTTTTAAAATTTTTTTTAAAACTTTCTCTCACCTTAGTAGTTGAAAACCTATCATCAGTTTCATCCTGAACCGAAATTCCTTATGGGGAGAAACATTTTACCAGGAAATAAACGACCTTTACAGCTCACTAAAATCCACAGGAGAAAATATGAAATCGATGAAACTTCTAAAAATGCT
The DNA here is from genome assembly GCA_009761765.1 of Phenacoccus solenopsis. Taxonomy (NCBI): domain Eukaryota; kingdom Metazoa; phylum Arthropoda; class Insecta; order Hemiptera; family Pseudococcidae; genus Phenacoccus; species Phenacoccus solenopsis. Next base: position 9,857,418 of record CM019752.1, on the reverse strand, counting down.
AATAAAACTCTCCATATGAAATGCAAAATTTACATAACTCAGGAAATGTTGTGGAACTACACATTGAAAATTAAGAAAAATACCACAGAATGAATATCACTTATATTTTAATTTTCCTTTTCGCGTGATATTTTCAAAATGGAAGTCAGTCCTTGGGAGGATCAGATGATGCACGTAAATGAAAACGAATCAGGTAGGCTGTTATAGCTATCGTTTTCAAGTTGAAAACTCAACTAAAAAAAAAATTATATGGCTTCTAAATGTAACATATCGAGCTTTTTTTCAATCTTGACCATTTTGAAGGCTCTTGGCTTCCTCTTCCCTAACCAAGAGAATCGAAAGTATTGCAAAAATACGTTTTCATGTAATGATTTTCAATTTATTTCAGTTTACGAGTATGATGAATGATGAAAGGCTTTTCAGTTTACTTCCAACATTCAGCAGTTTCCATCCATCTATAACGAAATCTATCACATTTCTATGTTTTTTAGCTGAGTTTTTTATTGGAAAACGATAGTTATTGCAGCTTACCTGATTTGGGAAGAGAAGGGAAGGTAGGGGGAGGGTGGGGGTTTCAAATCTTTGTATTTCAGACCATTTGTAATCATCTGGCAAATGTCCAACTTTTTGGCATACATATATATTTTTCCCCTCGTGTAGCGCCGGTGAGTATTCATGAAATTCGCTCAAAATTTGGTGAGAGATTCTTTTTAAAAATGCGCAAAAGCACTTTTTTGTTTTTTCGATAAATTTTAAAATGGTGAATTGCTTAAATTTTGAGGGGGCTGGAGAAAGAGAAATTTGCTGAAATTTTTTGTTTTTGATCTCACATGAAAGAGTGAGTCACGGACACCAACATATCCAAATTTCAGCTTTCTAAGTGCATTTTGAAAGGAGTTAGAGCATAAAAAGACATTTTGAGGAAGTTTCCACTCATGAAATTTCTTGAATCTTCCGTATTACTTCACTAAATCGACCTAGGGAAGTCAAACTTTGTGTGTAGGATTAGTTGGTGACTAGAATATGACCTCTTGAATTTGGGTGAAAATTGATCCAAAATGGTAGATTATCAAAATTTGAGTAGAGCTTGAGGAGCCTCAAATTAGTAAAAATGTAATTAATATAAACTCATGCGATTATTGGGGATAAAAAATATACTATACCTTTAATTCAGCTTCACAGATAATACTGGAGGGGAGGAGGAGGGATTATCGTGCTCAAAATGTGGTAGGGGTTCGTGAGAGTTCGAAAATTTTTCATTCAGATGTCATATAGTAAAAAATGAGCTCATGTGACTAACCTGTTCTGATTTTAGCTTCTCAAATGAATTTTGAAAGGAGGTCCCTTAAAATAAAATATATTTCCTATCCATATTATGTTTTTTTCTCACTTTTTAACATGTGTAGTCCAATTACATTTTTCGAGGGGTGAAAGTTGAGCTGTTCATGTCGAGATTTGTCCTTCCATTTTTGGAAAGTTTAATTGATTCGTTATCATCTCCATTGGATGCATTGCTAAAGAAAAAACGTTCGATAGACGTGACAAAAGTCCTCATATTATATTAGGTGTATAACATCTGAAAGAAACTTATATCGTGACTTAAAAAAGCCATCTGAGGGCATTACTTAACGCTTCTAGGAGCATGGTAAAGTTCTCATATATGTTGTAAGATATGTAGCAAATGTTCCAAAAAGATAGCTATTTGTTCTCCTACAAAAAGATCTTGGAAAGACAAAAAGTCAACTTTAAAATTAGAATATTAGTGATGGAAAAAAATAATTAGATAGTAGAAAATGGTGTGATACAAGGCATAGGTATGTCAAGTTTCTATTAATTATCTTACAGTTTGACACTCATTTTCTTAAACATATCTAAAAAAATTATTCAAGACAATTGTGAAGCTGTTTTATTTGTGAAGTTTATAATTCTATATGCTTGAGATTCTAGCAGTTCTTCCAGTTTATTTACGTTTTTTTTTTTAAACAATTTTTAATTCCTAGAATTTTTGTAATTTTTGGTTCTTTTTCACTTTCAATATTTTTAGACTTTTTTTTTAAGTAAAAATTTGGGATCTCTGTGCCTTTTCATGATATTCACGCTTGGAGCAGTTTGTCTGCTTTGTTTCTACCTCTTTACAGCCTTTTATTCTCTATGTTCTTTCATTTTGCAGAATTTTTCATGTAAATAGCGAAGATAAGAGACTAGAAAAATCAAGAAACTAGTGAAAAATACTGTATTAAAATTATCACGTATCATATGCATACAATTTTATTAAATTTGGCTATAAAGAACATATGAAATGTACATAGCACTACATACGTAAAATAAATGCAATGAGGATTTTATTTTAACATCACCATTTTCATTATTTAATGCATTTTTGTTCGGTTGATCGTAGGAGATAGTATTTATTCTCCTCTCATTGTATCAAACTCATTATTCTCAGATAAAGTTAATAAAACGCATGATAATGGTCGAAGAGGAATCTGGTGATTGAAATCATTTGGAATTTTATCCCTGAAAAAAAATCATTAAATTTTTGAAGAAATGAAGGTATGTGTAATGATGATGGTTTTTGAGGAAAAACGTATGACAGTTGTTTTTACCCAATTGTGTGTTCCGAATTGACACTAGCAACTGCCACGACAAATGTATCTGGGCTGTCCCACATCAGATTTTTCAAGTTGATATATGTGGGAGAGTGATCTAAATTGGCCACATAAAAATAACTTTCATAACCTTTGTATGTTCTGTACATAAGAAAGAAGAATAAATAAAAAATTATTAGATAATTAAAACTGCTTCAGCGTAGACGAATGTGTACAATTTTACACCAATACTTGACCTCCAAAATACAAATGTCTGCGGACGGATAACTAAGAAGTGAATATCACCATCTATAAGTGTTTTCCTTTTTCGTAGAGATGATAAAGTTTTTATTATATTATAATGACTTTTTTTTTGTTTTTTCTGTTCTTTGACATTTATTACAGTAAATTCCGGGCTTACAGGAAGATAAGTGACCATATTTGAGGAGAATCCTGAAAATACAATTATTATGATATGAGAAAGTTGAGAGAATTTGCTCATTTTTGATGTGTCATCTGCTCGAATATTTACCTGCATTCAGTGAATCGTCCCACTGCATAATTAGCCTTGCAGGATCTCGCGTACCCTGCCCAGATATGTCTCGTATCTGTTCCGGTCTAATATATCCGTTCCTCATGGCGATTTCTTGACCATAGTATAGGCATACTGAACCAGGTAATGCCATAGTCATTATAGTTAAAATATCGGAAAATTGCGGACTCAAACGGTTTCCAATCCTATGTCCATCGTGACCTTCCGTCTAAGTAATTTTTATAGGTGATTAAACATAGGAATTATTTTATAATTTAGGAAGCAATGTACGTATTCGCATTATTAGAAACACATTGAAAAACCAACCACCCAAACAGGAGTGTAATTAAGATCCAGTCGAAATTCGTCGAACCAATCTATGAAATGATCGTAGAAGTAGGTAGCCGTAGTTTCCTGATCATCAGCCAATCCATCTAAATAGTGGAATGGAAAATGAGTGACAGGGTACTTTTTTCGTCCATAATAATCCATAAGTTGGTTATTCTGATGTAATCTCGCTTCGGCTGCGAAAATTCTGAATTGAGATTATTGTATGAAAATTTATGATTTTATATTTGTTTATTTGAAAGATTTCAAATTCCTGGTTACCTTTCTAGGCCGCCATGATTTTTATTATACTCATCTAGAAATAATCTCATTTCGTGTATGAAAGCAATATTTTCCTTATGTGAATCTATTGATTTTACGTTTAAATCTAACGGTTCCATATAAAACATCGGAGCATCCAGTCTAAAACCAGCTACGCCTTTATCCATCCAAAATTTTATCATATTCTGTAATATTGAAGAAAATTGTATTGTGTAAAGAGTAATAAACACATTTTCAAGACTGAATAAGTGAAACTAAATATACGACTATATGTACCTTCAGTTCTGTTTTAACGTGTTCGTTTCTTAAATTCAAATCTGGTTGTTCTTTCAGGAACATATGATAGTAAAATTGTTTACGCTCGCTGTTCCACTGCCAAGCTGAACCGCCAAACATTGATTCCTAAAAGTTTAATACTTAGTGGTGTTGGTGAAATGAACATGAAAAACAATTCTTGATATTTAATTTCGGTTTCGCTCACTAAATTACTATCGTACCCATTTATTTGGAGGTTTTGGATGAGAGTTTTCGTCATAGTTGTTATCAGATCGATTAGCCCAAATGTAGTAATCAGTGTATGGATCAATTCTTTTAATAGATTTTTGAAACCATTCGTGCGTGTCTCCGCTATGGTTTATGACTAAATCGAACATCAACTTCATACCTGTACAGTGAAAATATTTTCCAGTTGTATGGCTGTATTAGTAATATTAATATTTAGGCCACCATCAAAACACATAGAGCTTACCACGAGCGTTCATTTCTTTTATAAGCTCCTCAAAATCTTCCATCGTTCCATACTTGGGGTATATTTTATAATAGTCCGTGATTTCATATCCCATGTCTTTCATAGGTGAATCAAAACAAGGGGTTAGGTATAAAGTGTCTATACCAAGATCAACGAAGTGATCAAGCTTCAAGATAATTCCTAAAGGAAATAAGGCAGTTATAGTTGTTGTCTTCAACTTATACTTTTGATTACATCAAAAATTTGTTCAAAATGAACGATTTGTATTTTTCTGAAAATCAATAATAGCTGGATACAAAAAAAAAAAAATTGTTAAATGATCGAAATGATACATAAAGAAAAATGTTATTTCTCTGAATCAGTATTTTGCTTCAATTTTTTTTATTGAAATTTAGAAAAAAATAGGGAAACAATAAATTTTCATTTTTTAACAGCAACTTTATGTTTTCAAGAAACTAGGAAAAAGTATACATTTCATTTTTTTTTGTATTAATAAGAATTCTTAAAGTATTTGGACATCAATAAAAAAATATATATATTTTTGAAACGGTAGAACTTTTTTTTCAGCGTGTTGTATACAGAGTGTTCTCTTTCGGGTGCACCACCCGCAAATGGCAGATAGGTCAACTAAAGTTACATACACGTATCATAGTTTGCCTGCCAAAAATCGGAAGGGGCCGAGATATGCGAACTTGAAACAAAAAAATTCGTTCACAGTGATCATGAAATTGAAAAATTTATATCTCACGAACTATAAACGATAAAACTTTGCGGTTCGTTTCAGCATGTGAGGTATACAATGAAGTTTCTCTGTTATAAAAATGGTGGTGATAGGAGAGCAGAAAGAAGAGATATGAGGAAACTAGTAGTGAAAAACATGTGGAAAATAAGGTGAATTTTTTTATTTTTTGAAAATAACTTTTGAAATGTTAACACAATCTCTAATAAAACTAGGTGATTGTATACTTTTAATTTTAGAGGAAAAAACAGAAAATTAACATCTTCCAAGGAAGAATTAATGATTTTATATAAGTATGACTCACTCCATATAGGGGCAGACATACTTAGGTTTTAGGTTTATCACATCTTAGTAGTGTAGTATGAACGGTTTTAGATAATAGGAATTCTTTGAAAATGAAATAAAGTATCTAAATTTACTAATCGAGTATTCTTTTATCTTGTCAGAGAAAACAGAAAATTAATATTTTCAGCGAAATAAGCCTGAAGAAGGACACTTGGTGCCCGAAAGCGCTAGCTTTCAAAAGTTATGTTCAAAAAATAAAAAAAATCACCTTATTTTCCGCATGTTTTTCAGTACTAATTTCCTCATATCTTTTTTGGGTCAGGTCTTTGAATTCAAGTTTTGAAATTTTAATTAAATTAAAAATTTTTCAGATCCCAGAAGATCAAACGAATTGAAGTTCATAATTTTTTTCGTTTCCAATGTGTGTAAGGTAACAAATTATGTTTTGTAGTAGAAAAAGTTGTTACATTTTTTTTTTTTTTTTTTTTTTTTTTAATAAGAAAAAAGTAGCATAGAGCCTTTAGATACATTATGGAAATATAAAATTATTAACACAAGATGCTGAAATATTGCTTCCGTACTATCAAGTTATGCTTTCGCTTTTCTCACCCATTCATCGATTTTCTATAAAGAGGCCAAAATTGTTCTATATACGCGTACAAGAAGTTAAGTACCTTTGATATCCCCAATACCATCTCCATTGCTGTCTTTGAACACGTTCACGATCATTTCATACATGGTAGTGCGTTTCCACCATTTTGTATCCAGGTCACCAGCCGTGGAGTAAATACATACAAAGATGACTATTAACAATTTCATTTTGTCATACGCACTTGTTTAAAAGAAAATATGTATTTATATGAAACCTTGTTCTTTACATTATGCGCACAATTCAGTTTTTAATTAGTTTTTTATAACCATCGCTGTATGTGTTTCATATCTAATATTTGTCTTCAGCTACCTAAATAATACAAGTGGAATTTTTCTTTCATCGCGATGAAGGCGTGGAAGTACTTTCGAACTATCGCTAAATAATGGTATTGAAAATATTGATTTAATTCTATCAACATTCTCCGAAAAGTATAAAATGAAATACGTCTTTAGAATGGGAGTAAATAGAATATTTTATTTACCTAATAATTAAGTAGAAAAAAGGAAATGGGTACAATTTGATTCAAAAGTGGAGTAAAGTGATGGAAAAATCTGTCACGTTCTGGTTGAGTTTTTTTATCTCTTGAAAAAATTATGAATTTTTTTCTAGGAAAATATTTTTCCGTTTTCTCTGACAAGATAAAAGGATACTTGATTAGTAAATTTAGATACTTTATTTCATTTTCAAAGAATCCCTATTATCTGAAGCCGTTCATACTACTTTCAGGGTAAGAATTATATCGTTGGAATTTTTAGTATACCGTCGTCGTCGCTCTGCACTTTTCAAGCTCATCGAGTTGTACCCGTCGAAGATCACCAGGACATTCTCACCATAGTGCTTCTTAACAAAATCAAAATATTTTGAACATATTTGCTGGACGCTTTGATTAGGGGTCCAAACAACTTTTCTCAGTAGAAAACCGCCATCGATAACGAAAAAGCAATTCAAGTTAATCAAATTGGTATGGTTCTGCGCAAATAAAGTTCTGAAAAACGATTTTTGATTTTTTCTAAACGTTCCTTTATGAAACAATGCCGGAGGATAGGTCGTTAATTCATACGAAAACACATCTTCCAATTCTTGGTCACTACAAGTTGAAAGAGGCAGTCGTTTCAATATCGCCAAGGGATCGATATTAATTACTTCGTCACCAGCAGCACACTTATGAGAATCTTTCATGAGGGATACGACTTTTGAACTCCGTTTGATTTTTATGTTCTGTATGTTTGTACCATACACAGACTCTAACAGCTGTTGACCAACTTCGCGCGCTTTATGACAATTTACTGCCGATGTACCTACAATGCCGGTGCTAATTGACATTACTTTTTGATATTGAATAAAAGGACTGCGTTCGAGTAGGTACTCCACCAATATTTGCACGTCTTTCCTGTCTCTTGCTATACGTGAGTCACGAAAATCGACATGTTGTTCAGACGTATACTTTGAAGACTCCGCAAATTTATCCATGGACTGGCACACTTCTGAATTTATAGAAACACTGAGAATCCATTTACTTTTTACATTTTCACTTGTCGATCTTCCATGCACCAGACCTCCTTTCGATTTCATGGCTCTCATTAATGTTTGTTCGATTGTTAGATCACTCCAAACACCACTCCAGAAACGATCAGATCTTCGAATCGTAAAAAATCCATTCACAAATTTTTCATACTCGCCCTTTGGCATGGTTCGTTCAAGATAGCACATATGCTGAAGATGAATATGAGCATTTTTCGCATAATTGCTATGCCCACTGGCATGGAAGTATGGTATCATACCTTTGATACATAAAAGATGAAGCTTCCAATCTCCTAAGCGTTCGGATTTTATAAAATTTTTCACAAGAGTAACCATTTTGAAGTAATTCACCCATAGTTCTGCAGTTGGTCCAAGTTCTGCTTTGTTTTGTATTTCATTTCGGAACTTTTCAGCAATAACAGCGAGTACTTCGCTACTTCGTATGTGTTGGGATTTCATTACATTGCTTATAACACCAGCAGTCAATTGAAGAATTTCTTCGGATTCTTCTTTGGAAAACATCATTTCGGAAAACATGACTTCAGCTAATGCTTCGTGCATCAGAAAGTGACAGCGAATGGCACGTGCGTATGAATGACCACTCAACATTTTATCGACAGAATGCGGTGCATAAATAAGAGATAATAATTCTCGTAATCCACTTCCTTCCATTATTTGACCTATTGCTTCCAAAAACGACATCAAAGTATGAAAACCGCCCAGCCTGATGATGATATTACTCATGTTACATTGGTACACAATTTCAAAAGCTTTAATGTAAAGAGGCTGATCGAATGTTACAATGGTAGTTTTCTGATTCAACGGAAGTGTCTTCTCTTGTGCGATCATTAATGCCGTGTATATGCAGTCTACATTAGTAGCTGGAAGATTTATAAAAGGTAGGTACGAAATTTGGGAGACTTCGTAGGAACCGTTACAATTCGAGCTTCGCATAAAGCCATTCCAGCCACCGATTTTCGCATTTATTAATTTTCCGCTGAACCATAAGACATCATCGAGGTCCATAACCTCTGATCTTTGCATATCGTTCAGAATCAAATTTTCTAAATTTTCGAGTTGAATGGTACCGACATTTTTTTGAATTTGGGTGCTTTGTACAAAATTTTGAATATCAACTTTACAAAGATCGGACACATCTTCTCATTTTACTTTGATTTTAGGTTTTTTAACAGCGTTTTGTGGCAGAATACATCTTCGTGGCGTAATACACTGAATTCCACCCATAGCATGCAGGGTATTTAGGCCATCCAAAGTGACAGAATTAAAATCCGCGTTATCAGACGAAAAGTGCACAAAACTGTCGACTAGCATTTTTTCTTCGTATTGACTTATTGCTGACGTGATATAGTTTTGACAGACAGCATAAGGTACCGAGTAAGGGAGTTTTGAAAAAAGGTTAATCACTTCTTTACTTTCGAATTTGTGATTTAAATACACAGCATTACCTATCAAATTTATTTTTGTTAAATTCCTCGATAAATAATTGAAAAAAAAAAGAAAAGAAATTACCTATCAGAATTGGAGAATTGAATGACCGAGGGCGAGTTGATGCCACGATTGAATAAGCAATGGCTGTGCACTTTTTTTCGTATTTTTTTGGGTGTGCTTTTCGATCAGTAATTACAGCTGAAAAATTGAAACAATAAATACCTACCTATATAGATTTTGTTTTGAATTTCTCGTCTAGATTTGAAAATATTTACTTTTTAAAAACATTCCTAACAGAGAAGGAACTTGATCAGTTGCATTTTGAAGAAAGTCAACGCAAGGCGGGTAGTTATCTAAATCATACGTCGTAGACCTAATTTGTTTTAAAATTATCTCTGCTGCAGCCGTGACGATTCTTTTTTCTTCATCTTCTTGCGTAGCTGCTCTGGTGTTATACCATGCATCCGTTAGTATCTTACTCCTTAAACCTCCGAAGCACACTATTGGAACACTTCCTCGTACACCACTAATAGTCGTGATCAAAATGTCGTCGCCATACTTTCGTTTAAGTTCGTTTTTTAGCTGAGTTTTTAACAAAACGATAGCTATTACAGCCTACCTGATTTTTATTGTTCTAAACGATGGAGTAGGACTAGAAATTTACGAATACTGTTATAGATACGATTTCGGCGTAATTTACAATAATAGGAAAAATATTTGAATGTAGTGCCTCACCCTGCCACTATTTTCGTCAAGTCAGTCAACTTGAATTGACACTCTTCGTTGTTCTCAAGATGACTAAAAATCTGTTGCATAGTTGCCTGTACGTGTGCAGATTTAGGACGTCCAACTAAGCGTGCGGCAGACTTACTAAGAAATCGAGTTAAACATTTCCTGTGATAAACGACATGTGCAGCTATAAAATTAGGGTTGCTGTAACACCTCTTCAGTATCCTACTACCCCAGGCGTCCCTTCTTTCTGTCGCACGAGAGATCAGTGTGTCTCGAAAGTGGTGTGTAGTCACCTAATATTTAAGAACGAGCAAAAAAATATCAAAATTAGTTACACAGGAATGTAATAAAAAGAGCAAACGAAGTTATTTGTGCTTCAAATTACTTTAGAAAAAACTTTTGTACGAGATTTTGGTTGTTTTGCCTGCTTATCATGCTCGGTGGAAATATTTTGGTAACAAAGAATGCATTTATCCGTCAACGTACATTGAAATGCAGATCGCAATCGACTAGTTGTTGGTGAGGTAGGTTCACACTATTAAAAAGAAAAATGCGAGTACAGACATTGAAAAAAAAATACCTACCTAGCATTATGACCAAATTTGAAGAAATTACCGTTGTTGGAATTTCAGTTTTCAATGCTGCTTTTAGAATATTGAACGAGGCTGTATACGTTTTCCGACAAGACCCATGTACTTGTATTTTCGGCGCAGAGAAAACGAGCTCTTTTCCATCACGTCGTTCGCGACTTGCTTTCATTAATCCGTCGCGACCTTTCGTACCTACTATTATCAACTTCCCTGTATCGCCACTGCACAGCACACACGTATTCATCATGTCTTACAGTTTATTTTATGTACACATAATTAAAAATACCAACGCACCCCACCCACGAAGATGAAAGTTGCACATTGCTACTTGGTAGACTGTCTGGCGACACATCACACGTGTAGCTCACCACTCCTCACCGCATACCCTACCCTTGAGCTCTTAAAAAAGTTCATCGCTACAAAGCAAATGTAGTTTGAAAAGCCGAATATATCTTGCTTCTGCAGTAATCTCTTATTTATGAATAAACATTTTCACTTGATGTAATACACGTATATACTGTATACATGTGAAGGCTTCGGTCATATTAAAGTGGCTTATCCCCTGGATAGGGGTGCGTGGAGTAAAAATACTTTTGCAATCCCTTACATACTTATGAACAATTGTTGGGGTACAATAAAGTATCATTCAAGTACAAATTTCAACTCATAAAACTGAACTATCTGAGATTTTCAAAAATTCGAAATTTTGAATCCCTCCTCTAGGGCTCATGTTTTACTTGAAAGGGGTCGTGTTGGGTATCATCGGATCGGAAATTAAACGTAGATTTTGAATTTGTTATTATTTTTTATTCAAAGTTGATATTTTTCAAAATAACGCGAAAAAACTCATTTTTGGGGGTGTTTCACCCCCCAAAAAATTTTCCTCCTTACTTGGGGCTCTTGGGTTTTATAGGGTAACTACTGGGACTCTTCTGAACACGTTCCCGCAAAAAATTGCTGATTTTAATTTTTTCCACCTTTTGCATAAAATGCCCGGACTATTTGGCCAAAATCCAAGATACTTTTTTTTTACTTCACCCTAATGTACATTATAGATTCGAAATTTACAAAATATCACCAACTTTATAGCGCTATTTGAGACGTAAAGTAAAAAAATTATAAAAATCAAGCATCTCAACACCCTCCCCAGAGCAAAATTAAAAAAATAACATTTCAAAAATTCAGTTCATTTCGATTAATAATTTTGAAGTAATATCTGCCCGAAAACACCGGATTACATCATTTTTTTTACCGATTAACATTACATACATTTCTGAGCTAAAGCTCAGCCGAACACTTTGGGAAGTACTTGACTCACATTGAGTTATGTGAGTCGCGCGAATGAATCATTCGTTCACTACTCTTTTGCGTTCCCATCGGTCCAGTGATAACTTTTGCCTTTTGGTGCGGTTATCATTAAATTTTATTTATGATCGTATTCAGCTATGAAATGAAGAAAAAACTGTGTTCTTGGTTCGAAGTGAAAATGATGAAAAAATACAACACGCCGTCGATTTCTCTTGCCCAACTTGTTCGTGTTATGATTTTTCTAAGTTTAGATTTCCGTGTAAGCATATTCTTGCTGTTATATTATATGTTCCTGGTTACCACTTTGATACGTTACCTGCTAGTTATTTATTAAGTCCTTTTTTGACAATAGACCCGAAGTATTCGGTGCTTGAAGCTAATTTTTAGGAAGAACAGAATGGCTCTGATGGAGAAACAACTACCATTGTTGCTTCATCAGATGTTCCATTACTTCCTCAGAGTTCGGACTCTGATGAGACAATTCCTGCAGTTGTTTCTCTATCAGAGTCCTGCTCAACTGAAAAGTTAGTTTCCACTTCCGAAATCAGGGAATTAATGAAAAATTGTTATGATAGATCCTTCTTACTAAACAGTAATCTTACTAACGTGGTGCTAAAAAGAAAAATTATTGAACCGTATAAGTTTATGGGTAAGTTCATTGATAGCGCTTCAGTTCCAGAGAGTTCATCGATTGTAAATTGTAATAATACTCGTGTCTCTGACCTGCCGAGACCAAAAAAAAAGGTTAAAAAAGATCAGAGCACCGTGTTTCAACCTCAGGCGACCACTAATTTCGAAGAAATTGTAATTGATGAAAATGTCGATCAGATTTTGGACTAAGTTTGCTAATCACTTTATTATTTGTTCTATTTCTACCTATTTTTAATGGTAGTCATTTTTTCTCTCGTTTTGTTGTGAACGTGTGATTTTTCTAGCTTTATTATTAAGTAGAGTAGGCGTTCCTTCTCTGTTTTCAATTTTTATTTGTAATCTTAAGACACGTTCATTTACCGGTGCATTTTATTATGTATCAAAAATAAAATTATTGATTTTTCTCATTTTAATATTTTTTCATTAAATAGAAAAAAAAATCATCTACAAGTTGTTGTACCTATGTTCATATCATAAGATGCATTAAGGGAGAATTGCGCACAAACGAGCGAACGAATGAATCATTCACGCAACTCAATGTGAGTCTAGCACTTCCCGAACATTTTACCACCGTATGAAGTACAACAGTTGTGTTTACTCAGCTTGTCGAAAAACGAAGTTCAAGAATAATTGTTTATCGGCATACCACGTACGTACAGGTATTACATGAAACACGCAGTATTGTCACCTAATACGCGAATTTTACAAAATATGCATGTAGGTAAAGGAGCATTTTCAAAAAAAAAGAAAGCCAGGTCCAAGGGATCTGGTAAAAGGGTTTTCGTAACATTTTTTTGTTTTATTGTTACACCCCTGCCTACATCTTTAACTACTAAGTTGAAAATCAAAATATAAACACAGAGAAGAATCTATCTCTCTATCATTATCATCATATAAAATGAAATTGTTAAAAAAGTTAATGGTAATTGATAAGCAGTAATTAATTATGAAATAAGATATGGTACTAAGTTCCAGTTATTCCAGTTTATGAGGATTAAAGACAAACTAAGACACCAAATTTAATGATTTTCGCAATATGTGTAGAAAGGTGTACTGGTTGGCGGGGGTGGGGGGGGGTGGAAGAGCGAAGGAATGGTTTTCGAAGTATTAGCTTTTGAAAATAATTATAATTATGCTAAAAATGTTCCCAGTAACCATGTAATCTTTAATTATTCCAAAAGGGACTCCAAAATCAAATTTCTTTTACCCTTAAGAACACATGTTTATGATCAAATCAAAGTCATCCAAGAACCTGTAAATTTGAAGAATTAGTTCACCCGCAATCTTCGTGAACCAGAATAATCAATAATGTATTTTATAGTTTATTTCACATCATACCAGTAACGTAACAAGAATTTTTTTGGAAAGGCCAGAGGAGGGGGGAAATACTTTACATTTTTAATTATTCGTAGTTATTATCATTCAACTCTTTCGCTCACTGCAAATTTCTGTGTACAAAGCCTCAAGGTATGGATTATGGACACTAGCTGACTTGGCTTGCGGGCGGACATAAGCAAACATAATTTTTTTACCCCACCGTATAAATGAGGACCTCCCTCCCCCTCCACCTAGAATAAATCGAAATGTAAAAATTTCGTCGCATTGGGAAAACGTTTATTGAATTATTTCCATTTAAATCCTCATCACTACTACAAGTATATTACGTAATACTCATACAGTAGTCCATTGGTATATAGGAATTTATCATTCATAAATTTTTAAAAAGGAGGCAGAAAGTTTTTCATTAATATCTAGGATAAAAATTGAGTTGAAGTGTTCGGAAACAGCTCATTAGAAAGAGACAGACATTTTATGCACAATTCACTTTTAAAACTTTATTGCCATGGATGTGAGTCTCGAGTTATTTCAATAAAAGTAATTAAATTTTTAGAGCGCTCTCTGTGAATAAGTTCCAGTAATAAAAATAAATGTCACTAAATACTACTACATTTTTTGCAAATGTCCCAAAAAAAATATAGATGGAAAGTTTATAAGTAGCTGATTCGAAATAGCATATAATTCAGCTTCATTTCCCTGGCCCCCCAAGTATTTGCTAGGGGGTTGAAATTGTGCACATCGTTAGTGCTCGTTAGTGCACGCATTATTTTCGTTAGTGCTCACCCCCAAGCATAGATCTCGAATCGGGGGCTGGGGAAATGGCTGCCCCCCAAGTATTAGCTAGAGGGCTGAAATTGTGCACATGGTTAGTGCTTCGTTAGTGCTCGTTAGTGTACTCATTATTTTCGTTAGTGCTCCCTCTTCGTTCCCCCTTCTCTATTAAACTTCATAATATGTACTATTCAATTACTCAATTGCATAATAACTATGTATGTACTTGAATTAAATTAGGTTCAACCAAATTTCATTTCAGACAATATTATTGCCAATACATAATAGTCCAGTGCATTTAGACATAAAATACACCAAAGGTCGGAAAAATTCCCATCAAAGCGATTTTTGGTATGGTTGTTAGAAACACCATTCTAAACAACATACTAAAAGTCCTGACCCCTAGGTGTGGAGCGTATCCCCCTAGGGGAGGGAAAGTCCCCCTAAAACCAGTTTTTGGCCCCTATCCCCTCCGCATTTGGTCCTAGCGCAAAAAGGTTTGGATAAAATTTATTCTCCTTTCAATTCCCTATAAAATGAGCCATAACCTATTTTTCAAGGAAGAACGAGTGTGGAGCTATGGCTTCCTAAAGATGAGTGGTTTGGAGGTGTGTTATGAAAAGTCGCTATAAAAAAGTATTACGATTATTATAAATTGTTTTAATGGTTATATATTATATTGAAGCCTAAGATAATTTTCCCTGACAAATCGAAACCACCCTCCTCTTCCCCACCACCATTATCAGAAGAACCCCCCTTCCGTATAATGAATTTGTTTTAATGACACAGCCCATTTATTCTAATTTCGACATAGAAAAATTACACCAAACATCTACGAGTACACGTGCTTTTCGTATCCTTGTTTGGAGGGAGGGGGCGGCTTATATTACGACGCAACATTAGGCACAATATATCGCATCCTCAGTGCAATAAGGCCACATCTCAAAAAAAGCATGTAAAAATTCAACAAAAAGGTACCCTTTTCCTATACTTTTTTGGAGTAAAATGAGCTAATTTAGTTTATCTGTCACACTTTTATCGATTTACATTAATTGTACCCAAAAATGTATGTAAAAAGAAGTACTTTTTTGAGATGTGGCTTTCTTGTAATTGCAATTTTTTTTTGAGATGTGGCCTTATTGCACTGAGGGTACGATATGCACAGTTACATTCGCATTTTTTTTTCTAAAAATTCATGTTTTCCATCATTACGAAGCTTCAGGTTCAGGTTCAGATCTAATTGGGTGCTACAAGCACTGGCCACTTTGGGCATTTATAGCTTATTGTGCTCCATAACTCACTATCACCTATGTATCAGGGGCCCATAGGAGTTTCGGCTGATAATAAAAGAACTAACTGTGCAGTTATCAGTTACATGAGTGGAATGGTGTCAATAAGGGTTCCCTTTTGGAGCGCCAACTTATGCAACCATACCACTTTTATTAATAGAATTATATCGTATTTCCTTTCTCAACTGCCTGATTTTAAGGCCTCAGATGGAGCACTTACAAAATCTGATGTAGCAGGACTCACAAACCCTTAAAGGCTTTTTATTCAACTTTTATGTTGATGAGCTGCCACATGTACCCGTGGTCAAGCTATGGAAAGTGATTGAAGAATGATTGGCTGTAGAAAGAATAGACAATCCAGCAACAGAGTGTGCTTTGGGACCATTAGGATAAATTATGTCATTAGAGGTGGAACTTTCCAAGGTTGCAAAGCCCGCTCCCGTAACCACAGTTGCTCTGGCACATGCTGTAGTCCGGAGTTTCTGGAGATTTGAAGAAGGAATAGTTCTGGTATGGAGACATAAGAAATGATGCCAGAGCTAGCTTGGGTGCCTTGGGTTTGCCAGGCCCGTATTTGCTAGATGCGAATTCCGGAGGATCATTCCAAAGCTTACTTGCTTCTAAGGAGGAATCTAATCCTTTTTTAGTAACAGTTACTGAATATTACTAATAAAACACTTCAACATATCATCCATTGTAAACAGGCCTGAGCCTTGGGAAGATGGGCGGTTTCCCGGGCCCAAATTTTTTTCAGGGCCCACGACTTGAAGCATTGACGCTAAAAATTTGTCTTCATCTACATTTTTTTTTTATGCTCTTATGACTTTTCCTCCCGCAGCTGATTGTAAACTAAATTCGTAAGAAACACACTTCTAACTCATCGGAAATATTCAAGGGAATAGTAGAGCTAGGTACCCTACTCGCTAGTATATAAAAAATAGAGCTTCATCATTTGACATTATAATGCAACTGTACTTTATACCTCAAATGCGTAGTATTGTCATGCCCCAACAATCCTCACCCTGAGCGAACGCTACAAGAAACAGTATTGTCGTGTCGCAATATAGGCCGCTCCCTCCCCCCAACAAGGATACGAAAAGCACGCGCGACTCGTAGATATTTGGCGTAATTTTTCTATGTCGAAATTAGAATAAATTGGCTATGTCAATAAAACAAATTCATTATACGGAAGGGGGGTTCTTCTGATAATGGTGGTGAGGGAAGAGGAGGGTGGTTTCGATTTGTCAGGGAAAATTATCTTAGGCTTCAATATAATATATAACCATTAAAACAATTTATAATAATCGTAATACTTTATTATAGCGACTTTTCATAACACACCTCCAAACCACTCATCTTTAGGAAGCCATAGCTCCACACTCGTTCTTCCTTGAAAAATGGTTTATGGCTCATTTTATAGGGAATTGAAAGGAGAATAAATTTTATTGAAACCTTTTTGCGCTAAGGCCAAATGCGCAGGGGATACTGAATGTTTCCAAGGCTCTTGATTTTTGTTAGTCATGTTAAATGCCCTAACTTGATACGTTTGACTAATGTTGTTTAAGCCTTCCGCAAAATATAGTAGGTATAAATAATAATCCTTGAAAATTTGATGAGGGCTTTGTCTAATAGAGGTCTCCAGGGTTTTTCCAGATTTTTGATTTGACTCAAAATAGAGTTTTAATCGAATTTATAGGATAGGTGCAGTTTCAACAAAAGCCTCAAAAGTCAAAATTTTTGTGCACATCAAAAACTCTACTGCAATTTACTCTTTTTTATTAATAGACTATTTATAGAAAAAAATAAAGGAATTTCCGGTACATAATTTTAAAATTAAGAAAAAAATCCTTGAATAGACGAGTATTTTGAAAATTTTGAAAGACTGACTTACTTCTTGTTGACAAATGACTGATGAAAAAAAATGTTTTTGATTGTCCTACATAGTTTTACAGCAGTAAAAAAATTGTGGGAAAGTATTTTTGGTAATGATTCGGAATCTGACTCCTCGGTTTTTTTTTTTTTATTAGACACAATTACAACTTTTTATTCAGAAATTATTTCTTTAGTAATTTCAATAAATTTAATATCTAATAAATTCATTTTTACTGCATTACAATTTCTTTACATTTGAATGAATCGGTTTCAAATAACTGGAAAAGCGATGCGAGGTATATCTCGTAAAATACACATAATTAAGCCCAATGAAAGATGTCCATGTTATCAAAAATCCATTTTTTTAATTTTCCACAGCTGCCTTGGGCGTGGTCAGTTTTATATCATAAATACCAGAGATGGAAAGCCGTATGATAAAACTTTTGCTTTCAGCTTTAGCTTCTGACCTTGAAAACTTCGGCTTTTGCTTTTCAAATTTTTTCATATTCAGCTTTCGCTTTTGGCTTTTGCTTTTCAACCCAAATATCATTAGCTTTTAGCTTCCCGCTTTGGACTTTCGGCTTTTCCCCTACATTTTGAATATTTTCTTTTTGTACAACATAATAATTTTTTATCATTTCAGTTTTGATGACGAGATAATCAATGAATATAAAAAATGATAATTTAAAATTTATAAGTACTGGAAAAGCTGAAAAAATGAAACTTTTGCTTTTGCTTTCAATTATTTGTGCGTTCTAGCTTTTGCTTTCAGCTTTTGCTTTTTAGGTAAAAAACTCTCCACTTTTAGCTTTTGGCTTTTGGCTTTTAGCTTGCTTTCCATCTCTGATAAATACGTCATTTTAAAAAAATAGCGGAATGAGTAGCGAAATTGTGGTTGTCCGAAAAGCTTTCATAATTTTTAACAAGTACTTTTGTCGATTTTGCCAACTACAACTCAATCCTTAAATCCACTTCTAAAATTCAGTGAGACAATTTTGGATAAATTTAATGATTAAGGTAAGAAATCACTGTTATGATTTCATAGGAGATATAGGTATATGAACTTCTCAAAAGAAAAGAAAATGTTTACGAGATGATTATTTATTATGTAAGTTCCTATAATCAATGCGTAGATAAATGAAGTATAGTACTTAATAGAATACCCAAATTACCTTTTGTTTTTGCCTTCCATAATTACTTCTATCTTCATTTTCTGACTTCTAAATACTTTATCTTTACCTTCCCATTCCATTTTCCTGAAACATTGAATTTTCATAATAAATGATGAATAAGCTATAAGCATACTTTCATTTTCATAACGGATTAAATAAACTTTAATGTGAAAACATCAACTATTCTTACGGCAGAACTTCCGATTGATAAGCATCTACAGGCATCAAATATGTATAGCCCCACACTACTTTACCCTTCTTCGGGACTAATGTAATCCATGGAAAATCTGGAATGTAAGAATTAACTGCGAAATCTATGGTAAAATCCTGTTTGAGTACAGTAAATTTTTAAAATCATTTGTCCAACGCTTACATTATTTTTATTGAAAACGGAATTCGGAAAAACTCACGTGCAAACAACCCTTCTGGTATAATGTAGCGTCCGCAGTAATCCATCTTTTCATATTTTTCGGGCTAATCTCTCCTAGGAAAGCGAAAAAGCACATGTTGCCTTTCCCGTAAAGATCATCGTTGGTGCATGGAGGATCATCATCACAATTCCCCTGGCAATGGGGAATGATGAATAGAATACTTGTAATTAGCAATAGTGAATTTAAGAACTGCATTTTAAAAAGACTTTTTCTAGGTACTTCACAGATTATTCGCGAAATTTTACGTTGAATGAAATGTCGTTTGAATTCCAATCGTATATAAAGTGAAAAAATTTGATAATTTATTAAACTATGCTGTCCATATGTTCAAGGGCGGCATCTGCCTAATGTCTTTGTTTTTCCATCAATAAATCTCAACAGGTAGGTACCTATAGGTGATAAAATCATAGTAAGCTGGTTTGATTGCATTTTGCTAGCTGTAAAACATCTAGGTGACATATTTATTACTTTTTTATTGTGCGCATTCGCTAGTTTCCATTGGCATTTACCAGTTGCGCTTTATTGCGTAAAGGAATGAAAATTCGAAGCGTATGACTCTAACATATGTGAGTATTGAGTTGTAACCTTCAACATAATATGGTCAAATGTAAACTAATTATTGGTGCCATATTTCAGCAAAATCAGAGGCTTATTAGGAATTTTTTACGCCATAAGCGACTTAGAAACTGACGCCTTATTTTTCTTCCTAAAGTTTAAGTAATTTGAAGGTTTGCATAGGAGAATGGGATAGAGGGAGAGAGGAATTTGGGAATATTCAAACGCAAGATTTTTTTAAATTTATTTCAACGTAAAATGTGAAAAACACAGTTCATTTTTTTAAATTTCGATTCTTTTAAGATCACTTGAATTTGATTCTGATTCATTCTTTTTATATTTATTTTCATGATTTATAATTTTTATCATAAAAAGTACGATTTTTAAATGCGCTCCGAAAATTTAGTCTAAATCGCCTTTTAGTTAATACATCGCTGCTTTCAATGTTACTTGAAAAATGTAATAATTTTTTTTTTATAAAAATCATGAAAATATCTAGGCATCTCTTTAGGTTGGGATTTTATTGAGATAGGAATAGATAGATACGTTGTCATAGTGCTAGAAAAGCAACAGATAAGTTGATGATAGATTTGTGGCGCTAATAAATACCCAGAATTAGTGAAGATTAAGTAATTAATGGGTTCGTTGCGAAATACTTCAGCCACGAATAAAATGAATAGATATAGAATAATGCTGAAAATAAAAATTATTAAATGAACGTATAATACTATTTTTAGAGCATGTGCGGGTAAAAGTACATCAACCATAAGAATGCATTCACCAAGAAATGCTTTTTTCGTCTATCGATGATTTGAATCTGTGTGTGGCATGATTTTTTTGTTTTTTTATTTTTTATTTAGCGCATACGGCACAGCTTTCCAGAATCAAAATTTTTTCGGAGTGTAAATGCGTCAAATGACATGCTTCAAGTTAATGAATCTGAGAGGTTTAATGTGTACTTAATCAACAGAAAATTCGTGTGAGTAAATTATAGTGGATTTGATTGCATGAAATTGAGCTGAGAAGTAATACGTATCAAGTATGGAGAAAAAGGTATAGGAAAATAATCAGTATTATGAATAAATGGGCAAACCATACGATTCGATGTTTTTATTCCATCAGTAAAGATGAATGTAGGAGATGTGTAATATTTAAGAACGTGTCTGGAGATCATGATAGTTATTGCTGTTCGTATGCTGTTTTGGAAATTCGATGAATAATAATAATTCGAATTACATCTCAAAACTCAATCACTCATAATTTTTGAAGGGCCCTTTTGTCGAATTATATATACTAGGGGGCTTCGCCCCCTGGCCGCTTCGCGGCCCAACCCCGTGGCATTCCTCGCTTCGCTCGGATTGCCTATTTGATGTGACTTCTTCGAACAACATAACATGAATGATGATATGTGTCGTGTAACTGACGAACTAATGCGGCACGGCAAACGCCACGCCCACAACCAAGCAAGACGTGGAGTGGAATACGGCAACGCGTAACGAACGCGTTAAGTTTTATGCAATAAAAAAGGGAAAAATTATTTTTTTCAACTCTCTGATTAAAATTTTCAATTTTTTTTGCTTGATGATATATCTGCATAATTTTTGCGATTTCTTAAAAAAAAAATTCGTCGAAATCCGTCCATTAGGAGAGGCTGGGCGATTGGAACAACATTTTTTTGGCCCTGTTGTTGTTGTTATTTTTTTCTTGTAGCTTTATATATATAATATTTCCCCCACGCGTAGCGCCGGCGAGTATTTATAAAATTCGCTCAAAATTTGGTGAGGAACTCTTCTTGTAAATGTGCAGAAGTGATTTTTTTGTTTTTTCGAAAAATTTCAAAATGGCGGATTACTCAAATTTTGAGGGGGGCTGGAGAAGGGGCAAATAGCTCAAATTTTTCGTTTTTGATTTCATATAAAAGAGTGAGTCACGGATACTAACATATCCAAATTTCAGCTTTCTAAGTGCATATTGAGAGGAGTTAGATCAAAAAACGGCTTTTTGAGGAAGTTTTGAGTCATGAAATTTCTTGAATCTTCCATATCTCCCCATCAAATCAAGGTAAAGAGGTCAAATTTTGTGTGTGAGGTTAGTTGGTGACCACAATATGAACTCTTGAATTTGGATCCAAAATGGCGGATTATGAAAATTCTGAGTAGAGGTTGAGGAGCCTCAAGTTAGTAAAAATGTAATCAATATGAATTCATATGGTTATTGGGGATAAGTTGTATACTAAATTCCGAATTCACTTCCATACATGATGTTGGAGGGGAGAAGGCGAGGTTATCAACCTAAAATAGTGGTGGGAGTACAGGAGGGGTCGAAAATTTTTTATTGCCGTGTCATATGATAAAATGAGCCCAAGTCACAAACGTGTTTTGATTTTAGCTTCCTCAATGCTTTTGGAGAGGAGTTAGAGCAAAAAACGGCTTTTGGAGGGGAAATTGCTGCAGGAAATTTCATGAATCTTCCATATCTCATCACCAAATCGGCCTAGAATGGTCAAACTTTGTGTGTAGGATTAGTTTGTGACCAGAATATAACCTCTTTAATTTGAGTCAAAATGGATTCAAAATGGCGGATTATCAAGATTTGAAGATAATTTGAGCACCCTCAAGTAGTTATAACTTGAGAAATATGTGTTCGCATGATTATTTCATGGCAAGAAATACTACATTTGTGCCAAATTCAACTTCTTGAGTGTTTTTGGAAAGGATAGGGTAGGGGTTTTCAGACTTGGTATTGGGTATGGCCTGTAGTCATGAACGGTTAAGCAAGGTTATTAGTAAATCAAAACAAGCTCCAATTGAAAACTCAGCTCCAGTAATGCGGCATGGCTGCTTATGTTTTTTTTTTGTTTCAATCGTTGTTTTACAAAATTCAACGGTGTAGTTATGCAAAAATTTCAGAAAGATGGGTGGAAAAGTAATATCATAACGGCACTCTACAAATTAAAAAATGTTTGCCCATTTGTTAATGTTAAGAGGCTCGTTGCATGTATTTGTGGTTTCGTTGTTATCACTTTTCGCCAACTGTCGAGTAGCATTCATACGAGTCGAACACGTTATTTTAAACACAGTTCATCAGATGTACATAATTTTTTGTTTTTGTCTTCGAATTTAAGCTTCAGTTAATGGGAAGAAGATTCTTGAGGCAAATCCGAATCATTAATCCCAAAATGGGTGGAAGGAAGAGCCAAACTTCTGGAGGGTTTCTAAATTTCAATTTTTTTAAAATGTCGATGTTTTAGCATTTTCACGTTGTCTTGTGCACATGGGTTTTTAGGCAAAACAGGTAAAATCGGAGTATATCGATTGAGCCAGATAAGATATCAATATGTGTGGCTGGTTACCTGATTCGTCGTCTTAGCAGTTCATTCCTTTCCTTATTCTCTCGTTTTCAAGTGCACGTAGATTTTTGCCTAATGCCGAACGTTGTAATTTTTAATTTTTTCGTAACTGTTTAAAAGTAGTCAATATGAGTGGCTAAAAGTTGATTTGTGTCTCTACCTCGGGAGCCCAAAATTTCATTTCCGGACCCGCGTCTAGAAATTTTTTTTTCTGTCTAACTTATTCTACAGGGCGAGTACTTCTTTTTTTGTAATACCTCTCGATGCGTCCTGAGGCACCCTTCACCCTTTAATCGGGACCCAAAGTTTCTGAAAAAAAAAACAAAATCGCCGAAATTAAATTTTTTTCGAATTTATCAAATTTTCGTATCTTCGCTTCCGTTCGCCCGTTTTTAATTTTTTTCAATTCTACGTCTTGGGATCCACAACACGAACGATATTTCAAAAATTCGAGAAAATCGATCGGTGAATGATTCCGCAATCGAAGACGAATGTGCGGAGAATTTCTATATTTTTGCGACCTTGGTCGCGTTCGCGCAACGCGTTCGTTGCTTCGGCAGTACGAACTAGGCAAAAAGGAAACCTATCTGACCTTGAGCGTCGCGAATTTCAACGCTTGAAAACGCTACTCTTAAAATACGTATAAACGGGCTGGGAAGTATTGGAATGAAAAGTTTTATTCGATAAGGTCTACCTTTTGACTGAGGAATAGTTTGAAAAGCCGACCATCCTATCGTACCATGGCCAGAATCATCAAGAGTTTTTTGAGAGAAATATCTGTCCCAAAAATTATTCTCATCTCAGAATTCTCAAATAATCTTTAACAATTTTATTTAGAAAATAGTTAAAGCTTGGTTCATAATACTTGTTTTTTTAGAATTTTCGTTACATACCTACTATATCTAAAAACGCAATACGTAGAGTATCCTGTTAAACCTTAAAAATTATTACAATGTATCTCGAATGTTACAAATTTTTCATCGTCGTCGTTGTACAACCAAGAAGTAAAATTTTTATAAAAAATGAAGTTGAAGCGTTGCTTCTGATTTGAGAAGAAATTAAAAAATCGAATTACGAAATGAACATGAAGTTGAGTGATTCAAAGCAAGTCGTTTTTTTTTTGTTTTTTTTTTTTGAACGGCTATGGATATTGGATAATGAATTCTTTAACTGTAGATACCACCTTGGAACTCATTTCAGGAATTCGAAATGGGGGCGTGGAAGTCAGCGATCGACAATTTCGATGAATTTTTTAATCTTAAAATCTCCCTAAATCATTTTATTGTTTTTAAATTCTATTTGGTAGGTACTGTTTCTTGCAAAAAATGAAAAAAAGATACCAAGAAAAAATGACTAACCCCTAAGAAATTTGATGCTGCAAGTACACGCGTATAGAACCTACTGGGTGAAACCTTCTCTGTGAAAAGTTTTTTTTTTTTTCTCAAATTCAAGTTATGAATTTATTTTTCAGTTTTTTGAAAACTCGATTGAAATTCACGTATTACGTGACTTTAGGTGTTTCATTTTGCTATCTCAATACAATACCTACACGTACGTCGTATGACGATAATTTATTACTCTTGAACTTCGTTTTTCGACTAGTTAAGTAAACACAACTGCTGTAATTCGTACGGTGGTAAGCTGTTCAGGCTGTGCTTCTTCTCTGAAATGTATGTAATATTAGTAGGTAAAAAAAACGAGTAATCCTGTGAATTCGGGCGGATGTAAATGATTCCGCAATCGAAGACGAATGTGCGTAGAATTTCTATATTTTTGCGACCTTGGTCGCGTTCGCGCAACGCGTTCGTTGCTTCGGCAGTACGAACTAGGCAAAAAGGAAACCTATCTGACCTTGAGCGTCGCATTTCAACGCTTGAAAACGCTACTCTTAAACCGGCTACACACTAAGCGTAATGTGTGATCTGCGATGCGCGTTTCGTGATTCATGAGGGATGCGTGAAAAAATTGATGATTTGCGAACTACCACGAATCGCCCTCTACACATCAAATTTTTTAATGCGAAACAGCGTGAATTTTACTCTACACACACTATGCGTGTTTTGCGTCAAATTCGCGATTCGCGAATCATCCGCGAAACGCATAAGCTGCACATTCTTCACGCTGTAGTTACCCAAGTATTCATGTAGATTTTTAATGCTTTTTGACCCTATTTGAGGGAGGGGGTAAAGAAAAACCAAAATTTCTGTATTTTTGCTTCCTTTCAATTTTTGAATTTTTTTTTAACGCGTTGAAAATAACAATAATAAGAATGTATGATAAAAATTCCCAAAAGAATGGACCCAAAATAAGGCTGTAATAGAGAGTTACAAATTCGAAAATCTTCAACGTTCGTAACTGACAAGCGCGTTATAAAACATTTTCGTTGCATTCGCGATTCGTCAGATGCGAGTTACACGAGGTAAACATGTTCGGCCTTAAATACTTGCGTTCGTATGCTCAAACCCGTTAAAAAGAGTGTAAATTACGCGATGATTTTTTTTTCAGTGTGTTCCCCATGCACATTATATCCAATTATGAATTTTAATTAAAAAAAAAAAAAATTGAAATAAACCGCACATTTGAACGGTTTTTCAAAAAATGAATTACATTTGTGTATGTACTTTTATAGCAAGAAAAAAATGAACATTATTTTTCATAAGCAATTATGATGACTTTTAGAGCCGAAATTGGAATCTCAGTGCACGTTTTTGCAAGCGTGTTTTAGCACAACGGCTGATGACTTAGGAATTTTTTCATAACATGACATTTGTTGATTGTCATTATTACTACCCACAAAATTTTTTTTTAACTTAATTTAAATACTCTACTTATAAAAAAGTTTAATTACTTATGAACATGATGATTGATGATAGACAAATTTTTCCCACATCATTTCTGTATATCCCCATGGAAAAAAAGAAATAATTCAGCTGAGAAAAGCTCATAAATCTGTGTTAAAATCAATTTATAAATTTAGGGGAGACTCGGGCATATAGAACACCTTTTTTTAGTTGGTTTTAAAATACGCTGTAATTCCAAAAAACATCTGGAAACAGCTTTATTATGAAGAAAAAACATTTCTCTTTCAGAATATGTGAAAATTCATGTAGCAAGAAAAAATTCTTTAGAAGATGCAACAAAAGTTTGAAATTTCGAGATTCTCGATTTTTGGTAGTACACAATCAGTTTATGTCAAATTGAGAAGAAAAACCAAAAAATGTCCGGTTGCAAAATGTTTACCACCTTAAACCCCTACCAAATGTAAATATTGTCATCTTTTCAGAATAAATAGCACAATCATAATTTTGATGATTCTTTATGCCTGGCCGGTTCTATTGTTTTATGGAATTAATGGTTGTTATTCAAAAGTGAAAAGAGTTGATACGAATCGAGTGAGCAAAGCGAGTGAGAAACAAAAAAACAAACGATATGAGCGAGCGAAGCGAGCGACTAACCGGGATCTGGGGGCGGAGCTCCCAGCTGGCAGCGCGAAGCGCTGCTAGTCTACATTTGAGGGGTTTGGAATTAAAACTCACGCACTTGCCAAAATGGCATTTTTTCAGAAACCACAAAAAACTGTATCATGCGCATTAATGGGCTTAGAGATGTAATCACTGATGGACATTGTGACTTCGAGGTATACTTATGGAATGCCAATCATTTTTTCATCCAAGGTCCTTCCATATAGATAAAAATGGAAGCGGAAAATAGCAAGTGTGAGTTTTGACTCCAACTCGAAGTTTTCATTCAAAATTTGGCCCTTTTTTGCAATAAATTAAGTTTTTTAACGCTGATTTGTAAAATATATTGGAACACAAGTGTATTTACCAAAAATTAATGAAATACATCCATAAACTAAAAGTAGATATTTTTTATTCAATTGAACACGAAAAGTAAACAAATTTTTTTCATAATAATTTTTCATAATAATTCACCAAGTATTAGCTCAAAAAGTAACCGATCTTGCTTATTATTGAATTTCTTCCACGATTGTGGATACTTTTTTCGCTTTCTAGTAATAGGTGCCATCATGTAAAAAACAGGGATATAATAATTAAACCTTATAGCGCAATATCAACTAAATATCAACCATGAAAATAGAGTTGGAATCAAAAGTCACATACTTTTGACTCCAACTCTCAACTTTGAGCGATGATACAGAGCTCAAATTAATTTTAATTAAAAAAGTAATTACATAGGGTTGTGGGGAATTTTGTTCTCTATAAGATGGTACCACCAACTCATTTTTGTTTTGATTCCAAACCCCTCATTTATAAAGGTAAGAAATTGTTTTCTTTGTTCGTTTGTATGTTTGTACGCTTATAACTGGAGAACCGCCGAAGGGATTTTTTTGAAATTTCGAATTCGAGTTTCTATCTCTACGAAATAGGTTTTAAAATCGTCGTTTCGAGTTTAGTCCCCAAGTGGGGAGAGGGGGCCCAAAATTTCATTTCCGGACCCCCGTCTAGAAAATTTTTTTTCTGTCCAACTTATTCTACAGGGCGAGTACTTCTTTTTTTGTAATACCTCTCGATGCGTCCTGAGGCACCCTTCACCCTTTAATCGGGACCCAAAGTTTCTGAAAAAAAAAACAAAATCGCCGAAATTAAATTTTTTTCGAATTTATCAAATTTTCGTATCTTCGCTTCCGTTCGCCCGTTTTTAATTTTTTTCAATTCTACGTCTTGGGATCCACAACACGAACGATATTTCAAAAATTCGAGAAAATCGATCGGTGAATGATTCCGCAATCGAAGACGAATGTGCGGAGAA
This sequence comes from Phenacoccus solenopsis, assembly GCA_009761765.1. Classification (NCBI taxonomy): domain Eukaryota; kingdom Metazoa; phylum Arthropoda; class Insecta; order Hemiptera; family Pseudococcidae; genus Phenacoccus; species Phenacoccus solenopsis. Next base: position 9,829,464 of record CM019752.1, on the reverse strand, counting down.
TTTCTATATTTTTGCGACCTTGGTCGCGTTCGCGCAACGCGTTCGTTGCTTCGGCAGTACGAACTAGGCAAAAAGGAAACCTATCTGACCTTGAACGTCGCGAATTTCAACGCTTGAAAACGCTACTCTTAAAATACGTATAAACGGGCTGGGAAGTATTGGAATGAAAAGTTTTATTCGATAAGGTCTACCTTTTGACTGAGGAATAATTTGAAAAGCCGACCATCCTATCGTACCATGGCCAGAATCATCAAGAGTTTTTTGAGAGAAATATCTGTCCCAAAAATTATTCTCATCTCAGAATTCTCAAATAATCTTTAACAATTTTATTTAGAAAATAGTTAAAGCTTGGTTCATAATACTTGTTTTTTTAGAATTTTCGTTACATACCTACTATATCTAAAAACGCAATACGTAGAGTATCCTGTTAAACCTTAAAAATTATTACAATGTATCTCGAATGTTACAAATTTTTCATCGTCGTCGTTGTACAACCAAGAAGTAAAATTTTTATAAAAAATGAAGTTGAAGCGTTGCTTCTGATTTGAGAAGAAATTAAAAAATCGAATAACGAAATGAACATGAAGTTGAGTGATTCAAAGCGAGTCGTTTTTTTTTTTTTTTTTTTTTTTTGAACGGCTATGGATATTGGATAATGAATTCTTTAACTGTAGATACCACCTTGGAACTCATTTCAGGAATTCGAAATGGGGGCGTGGAAGTCAGCGATCGACAATTTCGATGAATTTTTTAATCTTAAAATCTCCCTAAATCATTTTATTGTTTTTAAATTCTATTTGGTACTATTTCTTGCAAAAAAATGAAAAAGATACCAAGAAAAGATGACCAACCCCTAAGAAATTTGATGCTGCAAGTACACGCCTATAGAACCTACTGGGTGAAACCTTCTCTGTGAAAAGTATTTTTTTTTCTCAAATTCAAGTTATGAATTTATTTTTCAGTTTTTTGAAAACTCGATTGAAATTCACGTATTACGTGACTTTAGGTGTTTCATTTTGCTATCTCAATACAATACCTACAGCACGTACGTCGTATGACGATAATTTATTACTCTTGAACTTCGTTTTTCGACTAGTTAAGTAAACACAACTGCTGTAATTCATACAGTGGTAAGCTGTTCAGGCTGTGCTTCACCTCTGAAATGTATGTAATATTAGTAGGTAAAAAAAACGAGTAATCCTGTGAATTCGGGCGGATTTTTCTTCAAAATTATTGATCAAAATGAATTGAATTTTTTATATATTTTTATTTTTTGATTTTTACTGAAAGGCGACCGTTGAGATGCTAAACTTTTAGAATTCTTTCACTATACGTCTTGAATAGCACTATGAATTTGGTAGTACGTTGTAAATTTCGAATCTCAAAATACATTCTTAGAAACCGACAAGTTTGATTTTTCTTTGTCCGCTAAGATCATGAGGAGGAAAGGCATAACTGTGACTGGCGAGGACCTGAATTAGAAAAATGATTTTTATCCTTTCGTCAACTGTTTTTACCATGTCGAACAATTTTTTTGTAATGACCTTGATCGACGTTAGGGTGAGCTGTAACCCTTTAATTGAGGGTCAAAATGTGCAAGGAAATCAAATATGCTCAAATAATCTAAATGCATTTCATTGAACATTTATCCCCACATTCGTTCCTGTTTTGAGCTTTCTCCTTTCAAATTTGTGGAAATGTGCCAGTGCGAAAGTTAAAATTTTAATATTTTTAATTCTATCATGGTTTTCGTTTTTTTTTTTCTTTTTTTTCTCTTCAATTGATGCTTTACAAAATATAACAATGTAGTTGGTAGTATTTTGTAAGTTTCGAATAGAAATTTTTTTCAGCTTTCCATACGAGTATTCGAGGTACATGAATGCGTATTTAGGTTTTACCATGACATCATTCATAAAAAAATATCAATCATTTGCGTATCTGTATTTAACTGATGAGACTAAGTACTTTTAATGAGTTACTATTCAGTATAATATAGGTAGTGCGGTCCACAGTCCACACCACATAATATTAAGGTGCGTTTATATGAGGATGATCAGCTTGTTCAGCTTGGATGATCATCCTAAACTGATCAGCCCAATCATTTGTCGATGTCCACACTTGTTCAGCTTTTTGCCTTCAATAAAAGCACTCAGCACATTCGATTACAGGAAAATATATAGGGAAAAAGTTAAATACTACATTTCGATGTGTCTGCGCGATATTTTCCAAATAGAGTAGGCTCTTATGAGGGATATGCGGTAAGTGACAACCCGTGGTGGCGAAAAGTAGGGTAGCATGAGTAATCCCAAATTATATCAAATTGCAATTTTACGGTGAAAAACGCTGAAAATGAATTCAGTATTTAAATAATTCTAATATCCAAAATTAATATTTTATGTATGTAGATAATTAACAAACTACGTAAATATTCAAAAAAAATTTTTAATTATTGGACTGTTTTTAGGGGTTAAATTTATGAAAAAGTATTTTCATTATTAATAAATTAATAATATTGAAAAATATACATTGATGATAATTTTATTGTTATGTTGAAATTTTTGTTAAATTAAATATGTGTTTTAGGGATCGCTCATAGTTAATCAGAGAAACATTTGAAGAAATAATAATTAAAAATTAGCATAATTTTTAATACATTTTGCGTTGTTAATATTTTAATTTCAGAAAAATGGTCAGATGGTCAAAAAAAGTTACAAAAATTATAGATGAGCGAAGATTGATGATGCAATCGCGTCCACACTATTCATCATGTTTTGAAAAAACTGACATCAAATCGATCAAGGATGACAGGCTGATCAGCTTCGTTCAGCTCTATGAGGTTGATCATTCTAACGTCCACACTATATTCATCACAGGCTGATCTTCCAAGCTGAAAGAGGCTGATCGTCCTCGTGTGGATGCACCTAGGCGTAGTAGTTCTCATTTCTTCGAAATTCAGTACTTCATTTAGTATTGAGGAGTTGGTCAAGTGAGGGTGAGTTGATGAAAACAGCGAGTACGGAATAAACAATATGTAGTGTCTTAGGAAAGCGGGTGAAGGCACGACTAGAATTATAATTTTGATTACCTTTATTTACTTACTCCATATTAAATAACAACTGATTTAAAATTAATTTTTGTATTGTTAAAATTTAATTTTTTCTCCTCAACATCTTTTCTCTTGTTCATGTGTTGTTGTGTAGCCGGCTTGATGCAAGTACATAATTTTTAACTAGAGAATGGACATCACCTACCCGTACTAAGCCAGCTATAAGCCATTACCAATTACCATAAATGAAAGGACAAGTGGTTTGGTAAGGTTGTAATGCTGGGTATGGTTTCACCTACCAGAAAATTAGAAAAGAGGGAATGCCTTAGGAGGATACTTCATGTTTACATTTTGATGAGACGATTTCTCTAAAACTAGAACAGGACCCGTATGTCAACGAATTTTCTATAAGTCATTTCTAAAATGAGTAAGTGACATTTAAAATTTTCCATATCTCGCGAATTCTCGCCCACTTAACTCTTCCTAAATCAAAAGAAAAGGAAATATTTGGAAATATCTGAAAAGTCGGGTTTTCTTAAAAGATCAAGAAATAAAATAAAACCGGTCGGAATAGGGAGGAATAGCAGATCGGAGTTGATGCTCAAAACGATCCTCTTCCCCTCAAAATGTAAACGAAGAGCATACTCTTACGGAGTTGGGTGAAATCGTACCCCGCACCAAAACTTGACTCCGTTATTCTTCTATTCCTATGAGGTGAAGGTTTGGGCGGCCTAAGCAGCTACTTATACGCCAGTGAGCCCCTTGCAAGCTGTATCCGCATAGAACAAGGAGAATAGCGGAGTAAGGGACTAAGGGTGTTGTGCGCGGTATGGCTTCAGCGCATTACATTGCGAGGGTTATACCTTACCCCCTCTTTTATTACTTTATTCTCATTGGTCCTGATTTGCCAGGGGCGGAGAATTCCTGGGTACGCCTCTACATTGGTTGTCATGTGACACTTTACGTTGCATATTCCCAAGCCTATAAAAGTACACCAAAATGCGTGTGCAGACAGCATAGTGATATTAATTTCGCAATCGCATTTTCCGAAACGAGATATAAACGTTCACACTTGAATTAGCCAAAACATTCGTATAGTAGAAAAATGAATTTCGTGTTAACGATAATTTTTGTGATTTCAACAGTAGGTAAGTACATGAATGTATTTAACTAAGGATTGAGAGCTACAGCTTACATTATATATGTTCGTTTTGATATATCTTTAAAATGAATTAATGACTGCATTTTTTTTTTTTAAATCTCGTGTTTAAAGGAATTTATAGTGTAAATGCTAATGATCCTTGGACTCATCAATGTAAGTGTTATTTATAATTATCTTGATATAAATTTTTCATTAATTGTGAGACTGAGTATAAAGAATATATAGGTAGTCTTTACTGGTAATTATTATGAATACTGAGCTGACTAATAGAAAGTAGGTAATTAAGTTAAACATTAATCAATGGATATTATTTTTCTCGTCACAGTTTAAAACCTTTCGTGAACAAAATTATCAAGTATGGTACTTATTCATAATTCAGTAGTCGCTCAAAAAGTTGCCAGAAATAAATATCGTGGAAACACTATCATTATTACTCTGCCATAAAAGTTGCATTGAAATGTGATATTGTCTCCAACGTAGTGAAAACCGCACCAAACTTCACCGATGTGACCGCGATTTGTATTTTTGCCAACAACTGACCTTACACCTTTATAATTAAATTGAAAATTCATTATTTAAAAATAATAAAATAAATTGAAAAATTATAATCATGGTATTAAGCATGATCCCAAGGTGCTAAAAACAAATAATTACCTTTTTTAAATCTAACAAACGAATTTTTCATTTATTTTGCATTCAAAGTTAATCAAGAATAATTATGGATAGATTGGTACGTAAGCTGGATACCAGGATACTAATGATAAACATGGGTTCAAACGACTAAATTAAAAAAAAAAAATTTAATTTTTACTAGCATCGTTTTGCGATTAGAGTTGTGAACTCTGTTTCCAAACCCCAGGAATCGGTTCGATCCGCGATTCTTCCTTACTTTAGCATAGCATTCCATCTCTTAAAAAAAAAAAAACAACAAATCAGTTGGGCTGCTGTAGTGATAGGTATATTTAAATTAAAAACTCGACTAAAAGCACAATGCACAGTGTACGCCTATATCGATGTATCGTATTTAAATTCAACATTTTACTGCGAATAGGAACCTACATTACTAATTTATAATTAGTGATTGTAGCCTTATTTTGAGTGTGATCTTTTTGAAATTTTCACACATTTTCACTGTCCTTATTTTCAGTAAGGAGATGAAAAATCAATGTGAATAGAAAATATCCAAATTTTGGTTTTTGCTTACCGCTTCCTTCAAATTTGATCGAAAAGAGTTGAAAACCTACACGAATATATAAAAAGTGTCGAGCAGTTTGTTTACTTATATTTTGCAAAAAATAAAATTCATCAAATCTCGACATCTTTTCGGTACGTTATTTCTGTTCAATTAAGAGATAAAATGAACTTGAATATCATGCATCTATTGCTTAACACTCACGTTTAAAATTTTGTTCGCAAAAAAATTCAACATATTAAACGTGAATAAAAAAGTTTAATGACAAGAAAATATGAGAAAAAGTTCCAATAATATTCTAAAAAATAATTTTTTTTTTTTAATCATAATAATAAAATTTTGAAAGGGCATGATGGGATAAGATAGTCGAAAATGCCCCCGAGAGCTTTCCGAACGGTTTCTAAGGCAAAAGATGAACCACATCAAAAAAAAAAAATGTTGACCAAAATTTTATTAAATCTTAATCTGGTAATACTGAAGAACATGTTCGCCAGATTCTGCGCTAATAAGGTTGATAAATTTGACACGCAATATAGTTTTGCATGCAACGTATGTTGTATTTGGAAATTTTGCATTGAAGTGCCAAGCAACCCGTGGCTGAGGGGTGAGAATAGCAGCACATAATGCTGTAGGATATAGATTCGAACCTTTCCACTGGTGGGTTGGTTTTTACGATTTTTCCGTCAAGTTTTTTTTTCAATTTTTTTGTTGATTTTTTTTTAATATTTAATTTATTCCCACAATTTTTACAATATTATTTATTCCACCCTTCGAACCTTCCGACTTGGAATTTTCAGACCTACGTTTCTTACCTCAAAGTTGGGTTTGGTTAGGGTGAGTTTATTTATTAGTTTTCAAACTTGCGGGTGGAAAGCGGTACTTTACCTCTCGCTCGCAAATTTAGAAATGGTACAGAATGGCGGTTCATTATACTCGTAGTTATAGTGCCCTAGTTTCGCTAGTTTCACATTTCATACAGAGTTCTTGAGCAACACAACGTATGTAAGTACTGGCGCTGGCATTCTCTTCCACATGCTTATTTAGCCGAGTTCTTTCTTCTTCCAGAGAGCGTGTGTTCTACTAGATCTCTGTTCATTCTGGAGCATATTCTTTTTATCGTTTTCAAATCCAGTTTATGCTTAAACTTTTTAAGAAATCTTCCTTACGTTATGGTGTATGAATTTGTTTTGAAATAATGCTCCATCATGTAAGTAAGTTGTTGAAGGATGTAGCGTGTTCATCATTTTTAAAAATTTTAAAGGAGTTCATAATTTTTTCTATCATATATATTCGAATAGTAATGGACCAAGAATGACACCAGATTTGAAATTTTTTGGATCAATTAATTAGGGAATTTTTACTAAGCATTTTTTTACTGGAACTTCTTAAGTACAACATAATATTAAGTAGGTGTATTGGGAGGAGTTATAGGTGTTTTAGTAATACGTGGTTTTTCATAACTATTTATAAATCACGCGGTGTTTACAAATTACTAATGTTTTTAAAGATATTGGTCCGATATCGCAAATAACTGTGTAATCGAAATATCGAAAGCTAGCAATGTAGATTTGAGCACCATACCAGTTGAAAATCACCTTATTTATGGCGAACATTATAGAACCTCCAACGTCTACACACTCTAAACTCATGTGAAATAAACGCACCAATTGTTTACAAATAACAAACATCACCGAAATCGCGAGTATTTAGCGGTACTTATTTAAATTTCCAAAAGGTCAAAACTATCATCACACAACAGTATACTAACGAGTGCGAATTTCCACGCTCACTGACGAAATAATTTTCTGAATATTTCGCGCCACTTGTGTTACGTGTCGTTGCTATGAAAACTCTGTATATCGTCGCGGATACGCTGATGACGAAAATTTCCAACAATCGAACTCGAACCGGTGTTTAACGTTTGCGACTCAATTCGAAAAAAACATTGACGCTATCTAACGAATATCTATGGTTTGTTCGTATTCTGAGAGAGTACATACATACTGTGAAGAATTCAAGAAGTTTTTTTTTTAATTTTAGAATCATTCTCGTTCAAACTGTGACGAGGCAACATACAACTATCTAAACGCTCCTCGAGCTTAATCTATTAGCGCTATTGCCAAGTAAATGTTTAAAAAAAGATCGAGAAAAAAAAGGGGGCTGTCATGACGGAATTGAGAAATGTTCTTCGTAAACGTAATGATGAGAAACAGCAGCAAATTTTAAAATTCATAATGTAATATTCCTACATTTTCCAAACAAATTACCTTAAAAAAAAGCGTAGACAGCCATGCTGCATTACTAGAGTTGAGTTTTTAATACGTACGCAAAATTTGAGACTTGTGGAGAACACTCACTTATTATTATCAATATATGAGTAAAACTCCATTTTAAATCCATTTTAAATGAAATCCAAAATTTGAAAAACCTTCAAGACGTTCATTAGACATTAATGCTCCCGATGACACTTGAAAAACACTTGAGAAGCCGAGATCAAACTATGTTAGTTGTTTGCATAAAACCCACCAACTTGACATGGAAACCAATGATAATGCCCAACCATGCAAATAAACGGCAGACTCTGCTTGTATGCTATAACGCTTCATTCTAGATCCTTCTAAAAGACTCTCCAATTCGGCTCCTTATCTTTGCCATGGTCTTCTTTTTGAGATCCTTACCGTTTTTTTAATATTCTTTTAAAGAATTTTTAAACAGATTCCATTACAGTTCTTCTCTGCTGCCTTTTGGCTTCATTGAAAATCTCCTTATTTTTCTTCTTGGTTTTTCTAATTTTAGATTCTACCAAGAAATTTTGACTTTGCGATGTTCTTTTGCTTTGACCAAGAGCAAACCTCTTCATATGAAGTAATTTATTCCACAATTTTTACAATATTATTTATTCCACCCTTCGAACCTTCTGACTTGGAATTTTCAGACCTACGTTTCTTACCTCAAAGTTGGGTTTGGTTAGGGTGAATTTATTTATTATTTTTCAAACTTGCGGGTGGAAAGCAGTACTTTACCTCCCACTTGCAAATTTAGAAATGGTACAGAATAGCGGTTCATAATACTCGTAGTTATAGTGCCCTAGTTTCGCTAGTTTCACGTTTCATACGGAGTTCTTGAGCAACACAACGTATGTAAGTACTGGCGCTGGCATTCTCTTCCACATGCTTATTTAGCCTAGTTCTTTCTTCTCCCAGAGAGCGTGTGTTCTACTAGATCTCTGTTCATTCTCGAGCATATTCATTTTATCGTTTTCAAATCCAGTTTATGCTTAAACTTTTTAAGAAATCTTCCTTACGTTATGGTGTATGAATTTGTTTTGAAATAATGCTCCATCATGTAAGCAAGTTGTTGAAGGATGTAGCGTGTTCATAATTTTTTCTATCATATATATTCGAATAGTAATGGACCAAGAATGAAACCAGACTTGAAATTTTTTGGATCAATTAATTAGGGAATTTTTACTAAGCATTTTTTTACTGGAACTTCTGAAGTACAACATAATGTTAAGTAGGTGTATTGGGAGGAGTTATAGGTGTTTTAGTAATACGTGGTTTTTCATAACTATTTACAAATCACGCGGTGTTTACAAATTACGAATGTTTTTAAAGATATTGGTCCGATATCGCAGAATAACTGTGTAATCGAAATATCGAAAGCTAGCAATGTAGATTTGAGCACCATACCAGTTGAAAATCACCTTATTTATGGCGAACATTATAGAACCTCCAACGTCTACACTCACGTGAAATAAACGCACCAATCGTTTACAAATAACGAACATCACCGAAATCGCGAGTATTTAGTGGTACTTAGTTAAATTTACAAAGAGGTCAAAACTATCATCACACAACAGTATACTAACGAGTGTGAATCTCCACGCTCACTGACGAAATAATTTTCTGAATATTTCGCGCCACTTGTGTTACGTGTCGTTGCAATGAAAACTCTGTATATCGTCGCGGATACGCTGATGACAAAAATTTCCAACAATCGTGCTCGAACCGGTATTTAACGTTTGCGATTCAATTCGAAAAAAACATTGATGTTATCCAACGAATATGTATGGTTTGTTCGTATACATACATACTGTGAACAATTCAAGAATTTTTTTTTTTTAATTTTAAAATCATTCTCGTTCAAAGTATGATCGAGGCAACACACAACTATCTAAACGCTCCTCGAGCTTAATCTATAAGCCCTATTGCCAAGCAAATGTTTAAAAAAAGATCGAGAAAAAAAAGGGGGCTGTCATGACGGAACTAAAAAATGTTCTTCGTAAACGTAATGATGAGAAACAGCAGCAAATTTTAAAATTCATAATGTGATATTCCTACATTTTTCAAACAAATTACCTTCAAAAAAAGCGTAGACAGCCATGCTGAATTACTAGCGTTGAGTGTTTAATATGCACGCAAAATTTGAGGCTTATATGAGTAAAACTCCATTTTAAATGAAATCCAAAATTTGAAAAAACCTTCAAGACGTTCATTAGACATTAATGCTGCCGATGACACTTGAAAAACTCTCGAGAAGCCGAAGTCAAACTATGTTAGTTACTTGCATAAAACCCACCAACTTGACATGGAAACGAATGATAATGCCCAACCATGCAAGTAAACGGCAGACTCTGCTTGTATGCTATAACGCTTCATTCTAGATGCTTCTAAAAGACTCTTCAATTCGGCTCCTTATTTTTGCCATGGTCTTCTTTTTGAGATCCTTATCGTTTTTTTTATATTCTTTTATAGAATTTTTAAACAGATTCCATTACAGTTCTTCTCTGCTGCCTTTTTGGCTTCATTGAAAATCTCCTTGTTTTTCTTCTTGGTTTTTTTAATTTTAGATTCTACCAAGAAATTTTGACTTTGCGATGTTCTTTTGCTTTGACCAAGAGCAAACCTCTTCATACGAAGTTTTGATTGCATCTGTAAATTCGCCCATCCATTTGAGTCTTGCTAAGAGGACATATAAGAAAGAAAGATTCCTTAGTCTCTTATTCTCTTATCTAAATACAATTTTTGTATTTCATCAAATTGGTTTTCTTGGGGTTCTTGAACTCTGTAGTTACCGTATTTATACGATTCTTAATAAATTCGATATGTTTGTGGTCGGAGCAAGCTCTTCAGTTGTATGACACCATAATTCTTGTCAGTTTGGCAAAAGGAACATTGTCTACATTGTGTGCAAGGTAGGCTGAACAAACTACCAGTATTATAAATTTTCTCTTTTAATGCAGATTAATGGTGATATTTAATTTACCTGCTGCGATATCTCAGAGTTTCCGCGAAAATAAGCACACTCTTGATGTTTAGAGCACAAACTTTGGCACTGTTAGACATGGCCCATTCCCCTGTATTGCGTGTTTTCAGAGCCTTAATCACCACCAGAGATTTTAGATCTACGCCCAGGCATGGAGAGACCCTTGTGAGAAACTCTTTCATACTGTATACCCTCCATCCATAGACACAAACTTTAGACTGGTGCAACATGTACTTTTGCTTTTTCCTAAAGCCATGTAGCCAGCAGAGGCCTTATTCTCTCATAAGACCTTCAATATGCCTTAGTACAAGAAAGAGTTGGAGAAGCAAAGTAGTTCAGTTTTCAGTGTTCTATCGTTATCGTCACTACCACAGCTTACTTCACACCTTACATCGCTTTCTGTTGAATGTCACTTGCGCATCTTTTTTCCGAATTATTAATAGGCCATCCTCAATCTTCCATTCAAATTCAAACTGTAATAATCGAAAAAATTAAAAAAAAACACAATTTTTTTTGACGTCTCAGCAAAAGCAAAACGTTAGGCAAGTGTCTGTGCCATAATATGTCCCTAAATACTTTATAAATGATTATGTTTGTTTGTTTCTTTTTAGATATGGACAGATTTGGTTTTTACTACTCTTCATTTATTGCAAAAATGGCATCGTTCGCAATAGCAGCATTTCCGCAATCTTCAAATCAAATTATAGGAATCCTAAGCGATTACAATAGTCGTAAGTATATTGCAAATATGTACTAGTATGTTCGAGTAAATACAGATTACCTTGTGTCGCTGGCTACCAGTAAAGACAATGGATAAGAAAGCCAGTCTTCCTAAAATTACGATTTCCTGCAAATTTGAAAGTTTTTCGAATAATTTTTTTTCAACTTTCAACTTTTTTTAAACAAAAATTCATATCTGTGCTACAAATAGCGCCTTCCATTTTTTCGTGACAAATATGTTGTGGTATTAGTGCGTATTACCTTTTTTGAGGTCGATGTTGATTTTTTTGCAATATTTTAACAAAAAAAAGTGAAAAAAGTCAACGCTGGTTTCGGAAAAAGAGAATAATACGTAAATGGTTACGAAAGAAGGGATTACGCTCTACCAAGCGTCAGTGTGAGCATTTAGTGAGATTAGGTTCAGGGTTTTTATTGCTATAATTAAAAAAATCTCTAACCTAGTATTATTTTTATTTAAGAAATATTAAGATCGATAAATTCCTACACAGCAGCGCAACAAACAAAGCTTGTTTTTACCTTAGTCGATTCTTGCCTTCATACATTATTGTATTTTAAACTTCATTTTGCGATTTTGTGATAATATGAAGTTTGATTTTACGCTTATTTCTTTGATAAGTTGTAAGAGACAAACTATGAAAAAATACGAGTGATACGACTCAACTCTGAGCACTTGTGACGACTTCCGAAATAAACAGGAAATTCTGCTGGAGAAATGTGCAAGGGTTGCCTCACTTTTTCTCTACAACGACTTGCTGTTGCACGTGGGAGAGTTGTAGAGGTAATTAATCTACTTATTAGATATAAAGCGTTTATTTAAGCGAACGAATAGACAGAGATGGCGAGAGCCAAATTGGACTCGAGTAAAAAAATTTCTCGGGCCCTTTATCCGTGCATTTTTCAAGCCCCCCTCACCTTCAACATTTTTTTACTTCTTATTTCAAAGATAACAAAATTGTACCCATATTTTACGATTCATTTTCATCACTTCAGAAAATACTTAATGATGATAACTATATTAATTATATTAAAAAATAAAGAACAATAAAAACTAGAAAATACTGGAGTATGTTAAAAGCGGACTTTACTTAATTATACTATTTTAAAGAAAGTTTTCGAATAATACTCTTCAAAATTTCGACTCATTCTGTCAAGTTTTACTCTAATTATAGCGAGATAACGAACGTCACTTAATTCCAAGACTACTACGCGTAAAATCTGTGACTTCACGTTTCATTGAATCAGCTCACGTTCTAATGAATTAGAAATCTGATCATTTATAAAGCTCAACCATTCCTTCCTGCTATCACGCGCGAGAACCAAAAAACCTCAAATCGTACCTCCTCACACCACTTCACATCCGATCACCTCCAAAAACTAGAAATTTAGCCCCGGCCAAATTTTACTGGCATTTTGAGTAACGAGCAGAGACGGATTTAGGCATGGGCAGAGAGGGCAGCTGCCCATGGCGGCAAAATTTCAGGAGCGGCAAATTTTGATTTTTCCTGCTGCTTTTTAAATTAATGTGAAATGTTATACGGCGATCGATTAAAAAAAATTATGATGGTCAGTTGGATGAACATATAACATATCCAGAAATCAGTTTAAGAAAAGATTATGAAAAATTGAAAATTGTAGTAAAAATGAAAAAGTGTTTTTTTTTCTGTTGGGTTTTTAGCTATATACCTTTTTTCCACGCCTAGCGCCGACTGGTATTCACATGAAATTTGCTTAAAATTTTGTGAGAGACTAATCTGAAAAGTGCAAAAAAATTCCTTCTTTGTTTTTTCTATAAAATTCAAATGAGGGATGAATAAAATTTTGAGGGAGGCTGTAGAAGTGGCAAATGGCTTAAATTTTTTGTTTTTGATTTCATATGGAAGAGTTAGTCAAAAAGGCCAACATATCTTTCAGCTTCCTAAATATATTTGAAGGTAGGGTTAGAGCAGAAAACAGCTTTTTGAGGAAGTTTTGTGTCATGAAATTTCTCGAATCTTCCACATCTCCTCACCAAATCGACCTAGAAAGGTCAAATTTCGTGTGTGGAGTTAGTTGATGAACAGAATATGAGCTCTTGAATTTGGATCGAAATGGATGCAGAAGGGCATATAATCAAAATTTGAGTTGAGCGTGAGGAACCTCAAATTAATGGAAATGTAATTGATATTGATTCGTTCGATTGTTGGGGATAAGAAGTGTATTATATCCCAAATTTATTTTCACAGATGATATTGGAGGAGAGAAAGAAGGGTTATTCACGAGAGGTTGAAATTTTTTGTAAAATGACCCGAAGTGACTAACCTATTTTCATTTGAGCTTCCTACATGCATTTATAGAGGAGTTGTAGCAAAAACCCGCTTTTGGAGGGGAAAGAAAGGTAAAACTTCGTGCGTAGGGTTAGTTAATGACCAGAATATGACCCCTTTAATTTAATTCAATATGGATCCAAAATGATGGATCATGAAAATTTGAAGATAATTTGAGGAAGCTCATGTAGATATAATTTGAAAAATATGTGTTCATATACTTGTTGCATTGCAAGAAACACTTCATTTGTTCTAACTTTAATTTCTTAAGTGATTTCTGGAAGAGATGGGGTAGAATTTTCAGACTTGGCACTGGTTGTGGTCTGTAGACATCAAGGGCTTAGCAACGTTTTTTCCAAACCTGATGAAGCCTTAGTTAAAAACTCAGTTCCAGTAATGCAGCATGGCTGCTTACATTTTTTTTAAATTTTAAATCAAACTTAAAAGTTTGGCTTTTGTGCCAAATGAACGTTTAAAAAAAATATGCTGTATGAAAATTCTCCACATTTTTTTTGAAGGGGTGAGAGCGGAAAAAATTTACTGCCCACAGGCAGCACAATTCCAAGTCCGCCTCTGGTAACGAGCAAGGAGTTGGAACGTAATCAAGGGGGTTAATAATGGGTTGAGCATTTTTTACGATTCTTACTAATGCTTTTATAGGCCATATGGTATTTTCATAATTTGAAACAATAAGTCGTACTCATGACAGTTGTGTGGTAATGTGTAAAGAAGCTGCATACGACTAGTATTAGGATTTGTAAACAAAGTGAAGAAATTTATAAATACGGTGAAAAGCTTCGAATTAAGGAGAGGACCGTGCGTTACTGTCTTGTATGCCTATCTTATATAGATGTAAGACGATGAAACTCAAATCATATTAAATATGCGAAGCTCATGCCAGTGGTGTATCCTGACTGATGGTCAAGGGGGAGGGGGTGGGTCCAGCAAAATTTTCAAATATAAAAATCTGTTAGGTATGCTCAAAATTTTATTCACCATTTTTTTATGAAAATGAAATTAAATTGCAAATTAAGAAATTGAAAAAAAATCAAAAAAAAAATCATCTAAAGTTGAAAATCAGGGCATGGTGTTACATGCGTCATGCGTTCATTTGATGCGGTTATGTACGAGTTGATGGCGTAAAATTAATATTTGCGTACTCGCATTTTTTAATTTTGCGATTTTATTATTATTGATTATTTGCATACTACATTTTCGTTGTTCCTTATTTGTATATGGCAAAAATACTATTTTTGAAATAGCCAAGGTGGGTCTACACCGCTTGGACCACCCCTTAAATACGCCACTGGCTCATGCTTGTATTAATAATATAGGAAATTAATAACTGTTCCCAAAAAGTGAGTACGTACTTGCGTCTAATTTTATATGGTAGTTCTAGCAAAATAAGAATCATCATTATCGGTAGCTATGTGTTATATGCTAAAGAATCGTGCCTTTATGTTGTTATACTTAGACGTAGGAAATGCTAAGAAATTCCCACAGCTTGGTTTAAACGGTAAGCAAAATCAATTTTACTTGGTACGATTGCAATTACTCGTGGTTAATGGATGAATAAATAATAATGACTCAAAAGATTTGTGATTTCAGAAGATTAGTCGCCAACGAAATTATTTAATACCTACTACATGCTACTACTTATAATATCGAGCGACCAAGTGATCTTCGTAGTAAATTTTTTCGTATCTTTTGGTTTTTTATGCGATAGCAAATTATGAAAACGCTCATAATATTCATTAATAAATTTTTAACGTTTTATTTTTTCATTATAAATTCATTTCGTTCAATTTTATCAAGAATCAGTGTTGCCAAGTAAACTAGAGTAATTAATCAAAAGCTAAATAAAGTACCTAATTTCGGTAAATGTTGTTTAGAATGATTGGGAAACGTAATAATTGAATTTTTATTTTTTATTTCCACAAAAATCAACGAGAGGAATTGAATTATTTGGAATTTTTTTTTTTCAACAAGGGAATTTCGCGCTGAGGAGTGCAAAGATCAGTTGGTTGCACGGTATATAAGAAACTAGCACCGCTTCGCCCTATAAGCATTTTTTTGTATCAACATAGAAACACGCATTTTTTAGCGTGGATTTATAAGTTAGTTATAGTACAAATTTATAAGCCTTTTCACCTTTGAATTAACTTCTCTTTTTTTGATGGGGATGTACCGAAATGACGTGGGAAAAATTTGATTATTATCAAACATCATGTTCGGTACAGTATTTCAATGAAATTAAAAAAGCTGTACGTAATTACGATGACAATCAACTGGCGTGTTGAAGAAAAATTCTGAAGTGATCAGTCAAAGAACCATTAAAATTTGACTGACCGTTGTGCTAATATACGCTTACGTTTTCCAAAAACGGCTCCGAATTCCAATTTCGGCTCTAAAACTCATCACAATAATTGCTCATATGAAAAATAATATCCATTTTTTTCCTGTTCTAAAGCTACGAAAAGGGATGTAATTTTTTTTTTGTTACCTTATTTGAAAAGTTGGCCATTTCCTGAAAACTCGTTAAAAGATGCGTTTTATTTCGATTTAAAAAAAGAAATCATAAAGAGAAAATACGGTGTATGGGGAGCACATTAAAAAAAAAAAAAACAAATCGCGTAATTCAAACCCTTTCTAACGGGTTTGAACATTTATAGCGTATCGACGCGAGTATTCAAAGTCGGGCATGTTTGCCTCGTGTATCTCACGCCTAGCGCAACGGAAATGTTCTACAATGCACTTAAGCGTTAAACATTTTCAAATTTTTAACTCACGATTACAGCCCCATTTTGGGTCCGTTCTTTTTGAAATTTCATACATTTTTATTGTTGTTATTTTCAACGCGTTTATTAATTTCTTTTTTTTTTAAAATAAAAAGGAAGAAAAAATACAGAAATTTTGGTTTTTTTTTACCCCCTCCCCCAAATACGGTCGAAAACCGCTGAAAATCTACGTGAATACTTGGTGAAAGCTATGATGTATTTATATGCAAATATTTCGTCACGAATGGTACCCGACAACTTATAATCTATTCGAATGCACTTGAATAAAAATCTAATGGTGCATGGATACTATGCTAATACCCGATAATACATTAAGGTGCCGTTTTGGGCACCCGGTTGTTTTTTCTCATAAAAATACACAGCAGTGCCGTTTTTGGCACTCGTTGTCCTGGCAGGGTTAATAATTAAAAGAAAAAAAATCAAGTGGCGAACCATAATGCCATCTACTATAGTGTACCTCATTTCTTTCACAGGTCATAAGCTTTTCTCAGACTTTACCAAGCCAGCAATCGAATCAGTTCTGAATGTGGTGCTTCCAAATAGCGTTAATGGCATTGAAATATTAGGTGAGCTAAAATTTAACATTGTCTTTTTTTTTAATTTTGATCTTAGATTAGACGTGGAATTCCTTCACGTAAACGCTTGTATCCTATACGTATAATTGTACCTAAAATTTAAAATCTTCCTGTTTGTTTTGAAGGATTAAGGATAGATGTGTACTGAATTTCGGGTTTTTTCGGAACATGGACTGCATCATTAGTGTTGCTAGATAACCTCGAAAGGACGTCATAAAAATTTCAACCACCTAACTCAATTTTTAGACCCTCCACAATGCAGTCTATATTTTAAAAAATTTTCAATTTTTATGGAATTAAATTTTCGAATAATTAAAATTTTTTGAAGTTCTAGGCACGTATTTTGTCGTTTAATGAGTAGATTTAAAAAAAATTGAGATCTGAAACTATTGCTTTGCTTTTTTTCAAAGCACTAATTTTGTGATTTTCATTGATGGGTAATTTAATGGTCGTACGCATAGTATGGCTTAATTTACGGTATTCGTATTTCAAAACTAAATGGAAAAATGTGCTCTATTTTTATGTTACAAAGCTTGCCAAAGTATCATATTCTTGCTTCAAAGTGAATTTGCATAGATGTTTTAACGCCAAAAAGTTCAGAGTCTGCGGAACAAAAATCGAAAATATTTTTCTTCTTGCGGCCAAAAAAGCCTTAACTGAGCCCGCACTGTGAGCGCGATCTCAGGATTTTGAAATTATGATGTGAGCCTGTTGAACCAGGGACATACACTGCCTTCGTGCACCCTTTCGAAATGTTGATAATTTTGTAAATAAAATTATGGCATTTTTCTTTTAGACACACCTCATATTTTAGAGGCACAACATAATAGCGATCTCTTCCCTATGACTTAGTGAGGAGAGAAGAGACCAGGCAGAAACGGAGTTTCGTATTGAGCGGAGCTTGTTGGAAAGAGAAATATTGTGCAATTCGTAATTTGTAATTATTTAAATATCAACATAACCGGTTTTAGGGCGAGTTGGATGTGTAAACCACCCCAAGCTTCGTTTTTAGTTTTTATTTTTTATTTTTTAGGTGTTTAAATCAACTTTTTGGTAATTTAAATCAATTAATATCTTTTCCATTTGAGTTTATGGAACTGATCCCCCCCCAACGCCAAAGCAACGATTTTAAAATCGGCACTGAATATTAAATAAATTTTTTTAATAACATAATTTAATTTTTAATTATTATTAATAAGTTTGGTAGTGAAATGGGGATATCGGGTAATTGAGAAGAGGATACAACCTTGTTTGGCAGCGGTATCTACCTATTAGTTTCCGTGAGTAAGAGGAGAAAAATTTCTCCAGCGAGAAGGGGCTATCTAGAATCATAGAATTTCAAAGGATTTCTCAGGGAGATTGAAGAGAGTTTAATAGCGAAGAGTTCGGTAGAGAGAATGAAGAGGTGTTTAGGGAGTGAAAACCGTGGAATGATGGAGAAAGGAGAGGCTAGTTGATGCTACAAAATGACTGAGGGGGAACGGGGGTGGGGGAGTTGAGGGTGACAGAATAGTGTTAAGATGGAGAGAGGTGAATGTGAGGTTGGATTTTGCTTGGAAAGTCAAGATTGAAGAGCTAATGTATATGAGGAAGTTTGTAACGAACGACTGTATCGTGTTACAGTAACAAATGTTTTTCATAAAAATTTGTAAATGGATGTTGTACTTTCTTCGAAAAGAAATATGCACGTATAGAGAAAAAAATTAGAAATCGAAAAAAAAAACGCATTCCGTTTCATCTCATTGAAATTGAGAAAAAATTTCAAAAATATCCCTTGTGACGTCATAATCTTGAAACCGTGCGTTGCTCTTATGGAGGTCAACCAGGAAAAGCGTTTTCTCACGTTTATTGCGCCTAAACGGCGCTATTTACGTTGTAGGTGATAAGGACATGTTTTATAGAGTAAATTGTGAGCTTCTTGGTGGTATAATAAATATTTCAATTTATTGAATTTGGACTGAGATACGCTTTCGTTAAATTGATGGTAAAATTAGTTCTCATTAAGAGGGTTCAGTTTTTGCCAAACGTGGAAAGAAGGAGTGATCGGGGAAAATTGTTGATATGCCATTGGAAAGGGTATAAAATGCACTTCATTTTCTTTCCTGCAAGCGCCATTCTAATAGTTTTTCTCCTTCCATAATAGATATATAAGTACAAAAGTTGTTTTTAAAAAATTTCAAATTCCTACACAACTACACTTCCTGCGGGTGGTCTACAAATTGCATTTGGAGCTGAAATATGTATGAAATGCTTTTGAGATCATTTAGCAATAATTGCTTTCACTCTGTCTCCTTCACTTTTTGAAAAAACCCGAAATTTGGTCAACTTTTTCAAGTACTGGTATATATCATATGTTAGAGTAGATATTGCATCATAGATTAAACAAAATTTCAATCATTAAACAAATTCTTTCATTATTCGATCTGTAGGGAAAATAATGACTTTATGTCAGAATGTCAACGGTGATGATACTATTTTATTAGCTGGTAAGTACCTATTTAAAAATCATTTAAAATGCAATAAAATTAGTCGTGAAAAAATAGAATAAGGCATATTATTAATTTGCTAAAATATCTCATTGTTGTGGCTAATTATTTTTACAGACAAGTTCGATAATTTACCCGTCAGAGGTAAGATATATACCACATTTTCATAATTATGTGGTTTATGCTCGTTTTGCTTTTTTCATTTTTTTTCATAGCAACTAAGTATGTTCGCTGATCATTACACCTCAAATCACACCTTATGGACGTTATTCTTCCTGACGACCAAAATCAATTTAATAATTATTTCCAATTTTTGCAGTTTACAAACTGACCTAATCAAGAAAATGTAAATTACCCCCTCGCAAAATTTAAGAAATTAATGCCATACCTGGGTTCCCGGACATTTACCCTAATCCATTTTCCCGATACTCGTTTTCACAATACATTTTTCCGACAGGTCATTTCCCCGACATCTATTTTCACGACACCCAAATTTTCAAATGCTGTTAATTTTTTCCCGAATGTTTTTAATTTAAGCTATTTAGTCGTGTATTAAAGTTTATAGTTGGAAATTTTGAACTCGAAGCCAGACCCATTACCTAAATTAAGGTGAAACTTTTTAAAAGCTGAATCTGAAGCTGTATTTTTATTCATACTTCGCTCGGAGGGGAAGACGAATCTGAAGCTTAAAAAAATTCTCGAAACTATAAACTGAATCCGATGCTTATTTTTCAATTTTATATCCATGCAATGATTTCGTTCGCAAACGATTAGATGTCTTGAAGTAAGCTTTCAATGTTCAAAGAATGAGTCGTTCACGAACGATTGAATAAAAAGGAATTAACAATCGATCGTGTATCTGTAACTGTATTTAGAATTTCGTTCGCGAACGATTCAATATACCAAAACATGGTTTTAAAGTACCAAGACGTAGAATTTCAAAGGATTTCTCAGGGAGATTGATGAGAGTTTAATAGCGAAGAGTTCGGTAGAGAGAATGGAGAAGTGTTTACGGAGTGAAAATCGTAGAATGATGGAGAAGGGAGAAGCTAGTTGATGCTACAAAATGACTGAGGGGGAACAGAGATGGGGGAGTTGAGGGTGACAGAATAGTGTTAAGATGGAGAGAGGTGAGTGTGAGGTTGGATTCTTCTTGGAAAGTCAAGATTGAAGAGTTCGAGTAATGAATATGAAGAAGTTTGTAACGAATGACTGTATCGTGTTACAGTAACAAATGTTTTTCATAAAAATTTGCACTGAGATGTTGTACTTTCCTTGGAAAAAAATATGTACGTATAGAGAAAAAAAGTAGAAATCGAAAAAAAAAAAAAACAGCATTCCATTTTATCTCATTGAAATCGAGAAAAAAATTTCAAAAATCAAAAACTTCCACACGCATAACATAGGGTCTCATTGGGAGCTTATTAATTAAATAGGAATAATGACGTTTTATGAGCCAATAATGACCAGCATTAGGAATAATGTGATTATTATATAACAACACTGTGTACAGTCGGCGAGAATATGTTTATTGGTTTACTGGACTTCTTTGTGTATTCTTTCGTATTTATAAATGTATTCCTTTTTTAGGATTTTTAGCATAACTGCGCAGTTCTGAGCAGAGAGAGGGAAAGGGGGTTTCCCCCGCGTCCGTTTTTTGAGGGCCCGTGATTTGACGCCTTGACGCTTCGGCATACTACCTCCACAACCTTTTTTTTCCCTCATGACTTTTCCTCCTGGGCCCGTATTTTCTCTTCACGGTCCTGTAACTGTGTGTTGAATAAAATAGACTTAGGAATGTGATTATAAACTTGTACAATAAAGCCCTCACTTACGGTCGTGCTCCAACTTCCGTACTCGTTTATAATCTAGCTTCTATCATTATTCCCTTGTTGCGTACGCGTACTATACTAATATGTTACAAGTAATAATTATAAATCGTTCAATATAGGTAAGTATTACAATGGTAGGCTTTTTGGGTGGAGGGAGGTGCAGCTTCATGCTTGATCAGTCGTCTAAAAATGTATATAGGTAACTGCATACCAGGATGATAAATTAAATTCAGTCTAAGAACGACATTTCTGGAAATCTGTTACTGATGAAGCTTTTTTTTCTTTCACAGATGTATTACTGGCTTATTTCGTGAATTATGGCTATGGTAAATACACTTTTTAATTCTTTTCTTTTTTATGTGTATTAATGTTTTAGATGTGCCTAACTGCCTACTACTTAAATTATTTAAAAATTTCTTCATTTATTTCTTTTTTCATTTAAACATTATTTGAAAATGTGATAATTGATTATTACCATATTACTTTATGTATAATCATAGATTAATCATGCATAGATAGCCCAACGCACGTTGAATTTTTATCACTCAAAAACTTCAGCTGAAATTGTTTTTTGCTAATATGTCTTGAAAACAACTTAAGATAGAGGACTCGCAAATGGCTCATTTTAAAGATATTTAAATGCAAAATAATTCAGTTTTTCTAAACTTACTGTTATCGATTTACTTTTCGAAATCTTTCGACTAGCTCCTAATTTGTACTGACAAAATATTGATTTGGGACCATTCGTTTTTCTCGTATGCAATCGTACGATCCTTTTTCTACCATAACATGATATTTAATATCTTAATAGTTCATTATCATTAGTATTAAGTAAAGTGATCAATATTATTATATCATAATTACGTGTTATAACAGCAATGAATACATGCATACCTTGTGGGAAAAGTTATCGTCCAAAAAATAATTTAACCAAAGTTTATTATAATTTTGAAACAAAATTATATTATTCGAAGTAGGGGAGATTCTATAGAAAAAAATTAAAATCCTGCAGTTCGATGCCATTGCAAATCCAGAACATCGAAAAGTAGAGAAGATTATTTAAAACAAAAAAAAAAGCAAAATCTGTCAAAAAAAGTAATTTCAAAAAACAGCAGGGATTAGATGGATGATTTTTTGAAGAAATGCCTCTCATAAAGTATCCATTTCTAGCCTATTTTTTTTGTTTTTGTTTTTTGTGTAGGTATGTATTAATTTGGCAATGAGAATCGGCAATTATGCTACCATTTATTTTTCATTTTGCTTGTTTTCATTTTTCGTGTTTACATTAATCTGGCAATGAAAATCAACAATTATACCATTTATTTTCAATTAATTTTTCATAAAATTTCACCACACTACAAATAGACAACGCGTGCGATTGCCGATTGCATACGAGAAATAACGAGTGGTTCCGAATCAATATTTTTCCGGTGCAAATTAGGAGCTAGTTTCTTTCGATAAACGATTTTTTTACTTTATTATGAATTATCTCAAAAAGTAAATTAATGATAATTATTTTTTTAAAGTGAAACACTTTCAGAATTTTATGCTTTTTCGAATGAGCTACTTGTAAACTTTCCTGAGATATTTGCAAAAAACCAAGCAAAAAGTCGAATTTATTGGAGCTCATTCACAGAGGGCGCTCTAAAAAATAAATTGATTTCTTTTTATTAAAATAATTCGAGACACACATCGATGGCAATAATGTTTTAAAATTGAATAATATGTGTATAATGTCAAGCTCTTTCGAATGAGCTGTTTTCGAACACTCTATTTCATTTTTTATCCTAGATATTTAAAAAAACTTTCTGGCTCTTTTTTCGACATTTATAAGTGAATATTCTACGTATGGTTAATCTATGGTATAACTGTTAATAAATAAAAATTAAATTCTTGCTTACCCGCAAAAAAGGAATCAAATGAGCTAGTAAGTAAGTATACATATTATAAACATTCAGTTTGATTAAATGAAATCCAAAATTCATCTCACATCGAATTAGATCAAATCATATCTTATTTAATTATCATAGCTGTTTTTAAGGAAGGGGGGGTTAGGTGTCTAACCCAAGAGCTTCTTTTTTTTCATTTTTTTTTTTTTTTAGGTGTTTAAATCAACTTTTTGGTAATTTAAACAATTTACAATCTTTCCCACATGATTTTATGGAACGGACTCCCCTCCCCTCCCCCCGCAACGATCCTAAAACTGGCACTGTTAATTATACTTCATGTTTCCATCTAATCGTCGGGTTTAGTCATATAAGTTATGCGCATCAAATTTCCTATACGTAGTCATTTCGTTGATCTATTTAGTTTCTTCAAATTTTACTTGATTTCATGAATTTTTATCAAATGAAATACATTTTATTTTGTTATGTTATAGGCTCGGAACATGAATTTAACACTAAATATTGTCATAATAATTCAGAAAGTTTTCCAAATTCTGAGCAAAGCTCTGGTGGACAGATGACAAGTAAGTAGATACTAGCTCATCCTACTTTACAGTAAACGTAGCTTGCCACATATCTGTTTTGAAAATTTCTCAGTGATGGTAAAAATAATTAGAAGAATCGATTAATCGATTATTAGAAGTAATCGATTATTTCATCGATTATTTTATAAAATAGGTAATCGATTAATCAACCAATTTTCAGTTTTTATGTTTTTTTTTTCAACCATGCTTCGGAAATATTTTTGAAAAAAAAAAACTTTTTATTAAAAAATAATCATTTTGTGACGAAATTTCTATGATACGATGAAATCGCCTCTCATCGCAAACCTTAAATATGCTTGTTTTTTAAATAAGAATTGCGACTTGATATAAATATTGGCATTTTTGAATAAATGATTTTGTTTTGTAATTTATTTGAATAAATTATTTTATTTTTGTAATTAATTCAAATAATGTTTTGTTTTTTTATTATTATTATAATTGAATACAGCATAAATAAATGAAATTTGGAATTTTTCAAATTCTGAATATTTTTTCCAACTCCAAATATTTAATGCATACAACTGCACTGCAACTGTTCGTCGTGATTCGCGAAGTTGGAAATTTTTTCGGTTATCTCAAATAGTCTGTTGTGCGCTATACATGATATAAGCTGGCATTAATTCGAATTTATTCGAGTTCTTATGTTCCCAAAAGAATATAAAATATTGACTTCTACAAAAAATTCAAGTTCCAAATTTTAGCGTTCAACAGTTAATAATTTACCAACTTTTCAAAACACCTGGTGGGGAAGCTTTCCCCATACCCCCTCGCCCTTACTTACGTCCCTGAACTAAGGGTATAATTTGGTTGATTTTCCTCACTGGCGTGACATTGGTCGCATTTAGATTTTGAGAAAAATTTTTTATTATTCACTTTTTCTATACTACCTATTCGACCTCAAGATGTGACTAAAAAAAAATTTCAATCCGAGTGATTATGTAGATCACAAATGTGTTCGATCATGTATTGAATATTTCAATCGAATGATTAATTAGTTTTGAATAAGATACATACTCGTGTTTGAAGAAATTGAGTACCAATACGAGTGAAAAGCTCGAAATTTCCACTAGTTCCGTTATTCGATTGCTTTGAGTATTCGAATCTCATGGTAGTGAAGCACCGAATATTCGATTCGCTCCGATTATAGATTAGCGTTAGTATTATCGATCTGCATTATTCGAATCGAATATTCAGTTGTTTTTTTTTTTTTTTTTTTTTTGAAAGTTGACATCGCTAATTATAATCTCATTTCTAATTTCCAAAATTTTTCAGGTGCGCATTCGGGGGGGCTAAAGAATTTTAATTTAATTTGTTAATATATTATATAACTTGAATTTTTCTAATGTTTCAACAAACGCAAAATGTTAGGGCAAATGTGTACTATATGCCATATATCCTTAAGTATTTTATAAATGAATATTCATTTATTTTTTATTTATTTTTAGAATGGGACCGAATTAATAATTACTTTAACATATTTTTCAACGAAGTGACATCATACGCAATGAATTCACCTGGGCTGCACAGTGTTACACGGGTATCAATTACAGAAAATCAAAAGGATTACAAAAATGGTAAATATTGCTAATAATTAGTATGTGCGAGTATGTAAATACAGGTTACCTCATGTTGCTGGCTACCAGTAATGACCAGAGCCGGATTAAGAATTTTTACGTCCTAGGCAAATCGAAAACAAACGCCCCATTTTTTTAAGTGGAAACTGAAACTTCTCCAGTTGAAGAGAGGGGGAAAAAATTTTGCAAAATTGATACTTTTTTTTTGGTTATATTTCAAGGTAGGTACAATCTGGGAAAAAAATATTTATTAAAAAAAAAAAAAGAAACAGAAAAACAAAATAATACGCTCAATATAGGTACCTTGTTGATTTAAAAACAATAAAAAAAAATAAAAAAATAAAAACGACAGGTAAGATGAAACTTAAAAACAAAGTTACCAATGTGAGAACATTTTTTTCTTGATTTCTTAAGCACAAAGTCGGTGATTACATTGTCATAGTTTAAATGTTGCGTGATCTCACCGTTCAAGTGTAAACTGCAAGATAATTCAACCAATCTTCAGACATACTGGCTCGGAGATAATTTTTCACTCGTTTCAGCACTGAAAATGATTGTTCTGCAATGCAATTTGCAGCTGCTGTTGCCAGAAAAATTCTCAGAAGTATTTCAACGTTTGGGTAAAGGTCTTTCAAATCATAATATACGATGTTGTATAATTAATCAAACGAAATGGTCTCATTTTCTTTAACTTTTAAATGTTTCTTCAGCATAACTAATTCGTTCAAAAAATCATCGTCAATGTCATTCCTGTAAATTTCTTTCAAAAGTTCTGCTTTTTCTTTCATTTCATCGTACGGTAAATCAGCGAGTTTATTCAAAAAAATAAATTTTTTAACAAATCCCTTGTAAGCTTTTATCCGAAATTCCAACTGAACTAGTAATTGATCAATCATTTTGAGAAACGTATTGATTCGAAAATCGTTTCTTGCTTTTTCTTGTAATCTTTGGTTTTCCTCTCTTCCGTCGTCATCTGTTTCTTCTTCGGTTGTTTCGTCGAAAAATTTTTTTCTTTTTTTACTCCTTTTTTCGGACTGTTTGTAAGTGGTTTTATTACTCAACAGTACTTCCTCATTTTCAAAAGTATCAAAATCATGTCGGCAATCTGATACTAATCCAATTAATGGATCATAAAGTTCTACTACGGTGCTCAAATGTACTTTGGAATTTTGTAACATTTTGCTCACTTTATTGAATGAGGTTAAAATTCTTCCCAACAACGACTTGAACTGTCATATCGAGTGTATCAAGACGTTTCAAAATACTTGTAATTTCACAAGTCCTCGATGATTTCTAAGTTGTGTCATTTTCAATTTCTTCTCCAGCTGCAATAACCAGCTTCCAATTTTCTGCCAAACTAAAACAAGCTTCTTCTTTAGCTGTCCATCTTGTATCTCATAATTTTTTTATAGATACAGAATTTTTAGAAGTTGATAGGTGTTTGTTTGAAATTTCCAAGCGATGAGTTGTAGCAGAAAGAATGCATAAATCTTTTGAATAAGATCAAAAAAAGGAATCGCGTTTGGACAATAATTAGCAGCAGAAGAACCAACCAAATTTAAGGAATGCGCCGAGCATGGTATAAAAAATGCAAGTCAGTAGCCAAAAACAAAACAAATAAATCATTATTTTTTTATAATTTTTTTTTATTCATCAAGTTTATTTATGAAAAAATAGGAATTTTTGAGGGGAAAAAACTCCCATAAAAATTTAACAACCCTAGGCAATGCCTAGTTTGCCTAATGGTTAATCCGGCTCTGGTAATGAGATTGGGTAGGAAAGCCGATCTTCCCGAAGGTCAGATCCCCGGCAAATTTTAAAGTTTCTTATTATGTGTGCTACATATAGCGTTTTTCATTTTTTTTTTTGTGACAAGTGGTTACGGTATTAGATTTTTTTAAGTTGTATTGACATTTTTTTTTTACAATCTTTTCCAAAAAAAAAAGAGGAAAAAAGTAAACGCCTGTCTCAGAAAATGGAATACCGCGCAAATAGTTACAAAAAAAAAAAAAAAAAAAGAATAGGCTCTACCAAACGTTGTTACTGGCATTTGAGGTTAGGTTCAAGGTTTTTGTTGCTATGTGGTATTTTTAGCTCAATATAAGAATCATTATTATATCGGTACCTTTGTATTATATGTTGAAAAATTATGTTTTCATTTTGTGTGTTTAGAAGTGTTTGCAGCGAAGACTTTATCCAACAATACTTATAAAAGTAAGCAAAATCGATTTTATTTCGTACGATGTGCTTACTTATGACTAATGAATGAATAAATAACGACTCAAAAGATTTGTGATTTCAGAATTATTACTCGCGAACGAAATTATTTAATACGTACTGCTTATAACATATACGTAAATAATTAGTATAACATGGTATAATTAAATCATTCATAAAACACTCATTCTATAAAATTTGAAATTATTTTTTGATTTTTCATAGCTCGCTTCAATATGTTCATTTTTTTGCAAATGAAATCTTGTATACATATATTATGTATATGGTATGAAGATTTAATATTCCAAAATCTAAAATCGTTGGCAAGCATAATGTTGAATACAGTGCAAAAAAATTAATTTGACGCCATTTTCCCGGTTGGTGGCATGTGGCAACACCTTATTTTGAACTCATTTTATTTTATTTCGTTCTCATTTTAAAAAGTATTCCCGAGAAAAAAGTTTAGATAAAATTTGATGAAAAATAAAGATACAATTTGATCAAGGATTTGTCTCTATCAAATTTGATCAACTTTGATATATTTATATAACATCATGCAAAAATATTCCAGTTGTTATTACAACTTTATAAAGTTGTGCTTTTCAACTCTTTTCACTCGCAAAATAAGTTTTTCTCAATGCGCTGAGATAAATTAAAAAAATTTAACACAAAAAAATTATAAAATTTTAAGACTCTGGGGGGACTTGCACTTCCAACCTTTATGTTTAGAGACTACAACCTTACCACTACACCATCACGCTTCCTTGAGGAAACTCCCGTGTTTCAAGTATTCATATACATACATCATTGATTACATTTGGACTTAGAAAGAATTCAGTATAGAATAATTTCTAAAAGAGCAAAATGAATAAATTTGATAAATATCATTCAGAATGATTGTAAAACAAAATAATTGAATTTTTTTTTCTCTTTACTTTTGGTCGCTCTACCTTTTAACCATATTTACATCTTAATTTTAGTTTAACATCTTATTCTAACTCACATTAAATTATACAAGGAAGTATTTTTTAGGAAATTTAATTCTGTATTATTTCGTCATCGCTCAGTAAATCTTCCGTGGTTAAATTTTCTGGATTTTGCGGTTTTAGTTGGTTGTCGTAATCCTTACACTTTATTTCTTAATCCAACAAAAAACAACAGGAGAAATTAAATTGATTGATTTTTATTTTATTTTATTTTTTTGAATTAAAGAATTTGGCCCTAAGGATTACAAAGATTACTTGATTGTGTGGTATAATACATAAGATATACATTCATGCCCTTTGTATAATTTATCACCCATAAATTCCAAGTACATACCTTCTATTTCATCGTGAAAAATTAAGAAAAATCAGAACAACTACTAAAAGAAGCAAGTATCGCAGATTAAACCTTTAATTTAAACGAAATTATGCATTTTTTAAAAAGACAAGACCAATTAATTAAAAAGACACTATTGATAATCTTTAAAAAAATGAAATAGTTATTACTTTCATACTTTTTGAGTCCATGGAGCCCGTGGAGAACTATAATGTCATCTACTAATATATCGCTTCTCATTTCCTCATAGCTGATGATGGTTGTACGAATTGTATCGAATCAAAACTCGAATTCCTTTTCAACAATGGATTTCCGCGGGTTAGTGATATCACTAGGGTATTTGGTAAGCTAATAATTACAATTTTTTTTAACTTTTATGTTAGGTATTGTCTTTGAATTCTTTCACGTACCTACGTAAATTCTTGTAATTCTATGGCATTGTACCTTAAATGAAAAATCTTTCTGCTCATTTTGAAGAATCGGGTATGGATACTGGTGTTGACCGGATTTCAGGTTTTTTCGAAAAATGGAATGGGTCATAGCGTTACCGAATAATCTCGAAAGAAAGGCGTAAAAATTACAACCACCTGACTTAATCTTTAAGCCCTCCATAATGGAATGTAATGTTTTGAAAAATTAAAAATTTTCAAAGAATTTTCATGTAATTAAAAAGTTTTGAAGTTCCAGCAAGGATGGAAGCTATTTCCTAAGGGTTTGCAATGATTTTTTTGTTGAAGAATAAGCTACGTAGAAGGAAAGCAACAAGAAGTTAGTTCTTTTGTTAGAAGTTATAATTTTTTTCTAAGCCTTGAATGGAGAGGTAGAGAGGTCAGTAGATGGTACGAAATGATATCAACATTGTTTTTTGCCTTGTCTTAGAATGGAGGGGACATGAGCTCGAATTTTTTGGCAGTTAATAGGTATGATTTTCATAGCTTAGATTAGCTTTCAGATTCCTTCTAGCTTTATTGACAGTAGAACATTCTAGAGACCAACATGGGTTCAGGTTCAGGTTCATGCTCAGATTCAGGTTTAATTGGGTGGTTCAAGCACCGTGCGCTTTGGCCATTTATAGCCCATTGTGCCCCACAGCTCATCATTACCTACGTATCGGAGGCCCATAGGAGTCTCAGCTGATAATAAAAGAACTGTTGTGCAGTTATATGAGTGGAATGGTGTCAATATGGTTCCCTTTTTGGAGCGCCATGTAACCATACCACTTTTATTAACAGGATTATATCCCATTTCATTTCCTACCTGCCAGATTCTAAAGCCCCAAATGGAGCATTTAAGGAATCTGATGTAACAGGACTCACAAACCCTTTAAGGGCGTTTTCTTCAACTTTTACGTTGGTGAGCTGCCACATATACCCGTGGCCAAGGTATGGAAAGTGAATGAAGAAGGATTTGTTTTAGGAAGGATAGACATTAGACAACCCAGCAACAAAGTGTGCTTTGGGACCAATGGAATAAATTACACCCATTGGAGCTGGGATTTTCTACGTTTGCAAAGCCCGCTACCGCAACTATAGTTGCTCTGACACATAACTGCAGGCCGGAGTCCCTGGAGAATTGAAAAAGGAATAATTCTGACATGGAGAAATAAGAAGTGATGCCAGAGCTAGCTAAAATGCTACGGGTTTGTCAGGCCCATATTCGCTAGATGCGAATCCCGGAGGAGGACCAACATGGGACAAAAATTCTTTTTGAATGATAACGTCATTATGTGTAGACGAATGTTGCTAAAAATATGACTAGAGACTCTTTGTATACTTAGAGAAGAGTTACAGTAAAAAATGGCTTTTTGAGGAAGTTTTGAGTTATAAAATTTCTTGAATGTTGCATATCTCATCACCAAATCAATATAGAAAGTTGAAACATTGTGTGTAGAGCTAGTTGGGCATTGGAATATCACCCGTTGAATTAAGGTCAAAATCAATCCAAAATAGCGGGTTATGAAAATTGAATAGGCTTTTTGAGGAGACTTAAATAGTCAAGATTTGAAAAATATGAATTCATATGATTAATAGTAATGAAAAGTGTGCAGTACGCTAATTTTAATGTCACATACCTGATTTGGAAACGCAAGAGGAGGAGTTGTTGTCCTCAACTGGTTGTGGAGTAAACGAAAAGACGAAATGATAAAGTCAGTGTAAAAAAAACTACCTTTCTATTTATTTTGATATTGCAGTTGTTTTGAGGTTAGTTTATTAATGTATAAATGTTACTCAGGTTAGGTTATGCAATGAAAAAAGTTTAACTATTGTTTATTCTGATACTAAAATACAATAAATTCGCCAAATACATTAAAAAATATTATGGCCTACCTAATTTAGGTAAAGCAAAATTGTGAAAAAAGAATTGGGTTCTTTTATCAATAAATTTTATTCAGGTTGTGGGTTATATAATGGAAAAAGTTCTCTAATACATTCAAAATGGTTTGAATACAATAAAAATGGTGACATTTTTTATTGCATTAGATAATTTGAGTTGGTTTTAGGTATAGTAAAATTAGAAAAAAAAATTGAATTAGCAATGGGTTGGATAGCAAAGCGACTGGAAAATGTGCGTAGCATCACTATTTTATCAGAATTATATTTTCATATAATTTAGCAAATGTTAGGAAATGCCCCCACCCCCTCGGAGAGTTGATAGAAATTTTGGGATAGCGAAACTTATATTTCAGGATTTATAGCACGAATTATGTTTATTTCGTTGTGAACCCAACGAAATGATTAATAATTATAATGTATTGTTTTAGAGACTTTGTTTAAGGGTATTTAGCATTTATTTTTCCAATTTTTTCATTTTTTTACTAAAAAATCAACCTTTTTGCATTTACCAACTTATTTTCCGAAGCACCCCCTCAAACGAGAACCTAACGAGCGTTCAATTTTAGTTTAAAATTCAGGAAAATTTACTCGTATTTTGATTTTTTTTTTCATTTTGCGCGGAGTCTAAGAACTTTCATTCTTTCCTGAAAAATGTATTACAAAAACATTTTTCTGAAAATTCAACAACTTCAGATAAAATTTCAGAAATGTTCTCAATTTCAAATAATATTCATCAAAACTTTGGTAGGTTTATTTAACTGAGTATTTTATCAAATGCTTAATTGAAATTACATTTCTTTGAAATGTGCTTAATACGTTTTCAACATTGAAGTAAGTCGAAGTGCTTTAAGGATTGCTAAAAACAGAAATCATTGTTTTCCTTCTTTAATTTTCTTGTTCTTCCTTTTTACATTCTTTCAAAGCTCTCAAAGTTCGCTTTCATTTTCACGCTTCAAATTTTTTGCAATTTTTCGCACTTCGTTCTTTATTGTTTTCGCTGCCCTTAAACATGGTGTCTTCCAAATTCGAAAAACAAAATTTCGTATTATTTTGGTACGATATATTTTGAGTATTTTATGCAAAATTTTTTAAGCAAGGTTTTCTTTTCCTGAATTTTGCCTTCTTTTTTTTCATTTTGAAAACATAATTACTTCCTTTTAAATTTCGCAAATTTCGTACATTATCAAATGTTTTTCGCACATTTTTGGGTCATTTTCAAATTTTGTGCCTACCTTTTTCGTAATTTCGTATTTTTTTCGGCTGGTAGACACCATGCCTGAAATGAATCAACCACTGATTTTTTCAAGACAAGAGTAATGTGATAACCGAGAGAATGTTTAATTAATTATTGTGGTTATGTTTTTTTACTTTTTCATTAAGCAGTAAGTTCAATTTTAAAAAACTGAATAAAAAAGAAATTTAAAAAAAAAATGGAATTTCATTTACGCACAATCTTTTAGTATTGAGTATGTGTTGACAAAATATACTTTTTGAGGACATTGCATAAACAGCTCACAGTAGGTTTGCGAACTTTTTACGTTTTGGGGACTTCTGCCAGGTCCCCAAAACCTTTTAACCACTTTTTTGTGTTCTGCGTGCAAAATTATCCATGAAAAATTTTAGAAAAATCGATTTTTGGCTCAGACCTCCACACGTCGGTCTCGTGCAACTTTTTTTTTGTGTAAGTGTACAAATATAGTGAAGCAATACCATGACATGCCAAGCCATACCATGATATGCGTGATAGGCTGCGGAGGTAGGAAGGGACCATAGCAACTTGGAATGGTATTCTCTATTCTTTTTAGCATGTCATTGTATTGCTTCACTATATTTGTACACTTACACAAAAAAAAAGTTGCACGAGACCGACGTGTGGAGATCTGAGCCAAAAATCGACACCCCTCGCCAGGCCTGCCGTGTGCATGAAATTACGCGAAAGTACACCTAGTTAAAAGATGAAGATAGTTCGATTTAAATGATGAGGGCAAGCACAAGTAATAAACCAATGTACCGTATCATAGTGAGAAGTCTTTTTGTGAGTAATTTCAATTACCTGAAAATTCTTTTCTTGCAAATTTTAAATTCCTAAAAACCTTCACATCCTTCAAATAGTCTAAAAATTGAGTTTGGGGCTGAAATATTTATGAAATCTTTTCGAGGTCATTAGACAACTATCGTTTTTACCCCTCCTTTTTTTGAACAAACCCGAAATTCAGTCAACTCTTTCAAATACTAGGTGCATAAATTATCTGTACGTAAAGATTTTACATCATAGTTTCCACAAAATTTCAAATATGAAATAATTTTTTTTGTTATTCGTTCCATAGCGAGCATAAAGCAATTGTGCCAGTCAATAAATGAGGACAATTACATTGATAAACAATGTAAGTATTAAAAAATCATTTAAAATGTAAACAACACTAGGTAGTTGTAAAAAATGAAATGAAGCATAATTATTAATTTGTTAAAATATCTCATTGTCTTGACTAATTATTTTTACAGACAGGCACACAAATTTACCCGCCAGACGTAAGATATATAACACATTTTCATAATTATGTGGTTTATGACCATTTTGCTTTTTCATTCTTTCTCATAAGTATGTTTGGTGATATAGACGATTATGGGCACAGGCTTCACGTAGTACAGGGAAATAAGCTCATTTTTTGACCGAACCTAAAAAAAAATGGTAGTGAGCTGAATTTCACATTATGTGTGCGGAATGGTGTCCTTAACAAAGTATAAAAAGTTGTCACCCGGCTAAAACCCCGCAAAAAACAGTTTTTCAACTGCTTTTTGCTAATATCCTCGAAAAAAGGCTTCTACATCAAAATAAGTTTTATCAAAAAATGTTCCCCATTAAATTTCCTATAGAATGAGTGAGACAGTTTTCTCAAAAAGTGATTAGTACGCCCAAAATGGGGAGGTGAAAATATACCAATTTTTACAATTCCCTTTTGAAAATCAGTTCTTTGTTTATATCCCAAAATACATCAATTTTGGAAAAATTTATTCATATGTGTTCATATCTATTATCAAAGTGACCTACGTATGTATGTAATAAAGATGAACAAATAAGTTTTACTGATGATTCCTCCTCCCCTTCCTCCTCCCTCCTTTAGAAATCCTTCTTCAGATTTACATTATAGAACAAAAAAAACTACAGATATACTTTGAAATATTTGTTTCAACTCGGTTCGGGATCATCTATTCCCTCTTCATCACTCATTTTCACCTCAATACTATTCGTGCAATCACCTTGAGGTGACCATTCTCGCCACTTTCATTAACGTCTCTCCATCTTGGTTTTCAGTGCGGTGGCCTCACAATAAAACGACTGTCCTTTCGAATCTTTCTTTCTCTCGCCGTCAACATATATAATCTACTAGTAATCTATACCCATCCTTCGGACGGGATGGTTAAGCATGTGCTTCTTTATACACAGAAAGGGGTTTTTTTATCTTTATTGTCAACTTCTTCGATGGTAATAGTTCTTCTTTGCTTTGTTTTGCAAATTATTAAAGGAAAAAAAAATTTGAAATCACGATGGCAGATTCTATCATTTCTTTAAGCAAAATTTTTAAAAATTGAAAACTAAATTTTTGTCAATGTTATTTTTAATTTTTTTTTCAAAATTTGTGATCACGTTCAAAAAATAACTTTTTGCTTACTACTTGTTTAATGAAAGGAGCAATTGAAAAATTAAATCGATATACAAAATTTCATATAGATACATAAGTAATGTGATTATTCATTTAAAAAAATTCTATTCATTCAAATTATATTCACGATGTTAAAATTAATTTTTTTTTCTTTAATCTCAGTTAGCCACAAATTAAAATTACTTCAAAAAACAAAATAAAAAACATTGATACATCTACATCGGAATTCGTTGAATTATTTCAAAACATAGACAGTGAAAAAATGTCTAAAATAATAATTTCCTTAGTCAACCATTCGGCACTAAATGCCATTCGAATTCATAAGTTGAGGTTTTATTTCGTTCGCTAACCATTCAACGTGAGGTACCATGAGGAGGGATCCTTATGCTTTTTACTCCATATTACAAATGACCACACCACTACTTTATTACAACTCTGAATGAAACTTGAGGACATCCTCTCACCTCCTGCTACATTTATAAAATTTTGCTCCATTTATCACGTGGAAACTAAAATACCTCCACTCATGCTCCGTCACGCCAACTCACAGTTCAATGAAACGTGAGATCACAAAAACTCACCTTCTGTGCAAACTAAAAGACCTGGACTCATGCCCCATTAAACTAACTCACAGTTCAATGAAATGTGAGGTCACGCAAACTCACGTTTCTGCAACACTAAAAAACTGCGAACTAAAAGAACTTGACTCATGCCCCGTCACGCTAATTCACTGTTCAATTATTCCGTGAGCTCACACAAACTCACATTCCTGCTACATATATAAAATTTTACTCCATAATATTAAAACATGAGCTGGTTCAATTTTCCGTGAGCTCACACAAACTCACATTCCTACTACATATATAAAATTTTACTCCATTTATACGTGGAAAACTCAGCTGTCACGCCAACTCACAGTTCAATGAAACGTGAGATCACAAAAACTCACCTTCCGTGCAAACTAAAGACCTGGACTCATGCCCCATAAACTAACTCACAGTTCAATGAAATGTGAGGTCACGCAAACTCACGCATCTGCAACACTAAAAAAACGTGCAAACTAAAAGACATGGACTCATGCCCCATCACGCTAATTCACTGTTCAATTATTCCGTGAGCTCACACAAACTCACATTCCTGCTACATATATAAAATTTTACTCCATAATATTAAAACATGAGCTGGTTCAATTTTTCCGTGAGCTCACACAAACTCACATTCCTACTACATATATAAAATTTTACTCCATTTATCACGTGGGAACTAAAATACCTCCACTCATGCTCCGTCACGCCAACTCACAGTTCAATGAAACGTGAGATCACAAAAACTCACCTTCCGTGCAAACTAAAAGACCTGGACTCATGCCCCATCAAACTAACTCACAGTTCAATGAAATGTGAGGTCACGCAAACTCACGCATCTGCAACACTAAAAAACGTGAGGTCACAAAAATTTACATTCCGTGCAAACTAAAAGACATGGACTCATGCCCCATCACGCTAATTCACGGGTTAATATTGAAACGTGAGCTGTTTCAATGAAACGTGAGGTCACACAATCTCACGTTCCAAGTCCAAAATTTAAAAATTACGCACATCATAGGGAGATCTTGGTGGACAATGTATTAACTACTCTTCGGGGTTGTGGAATGACGTTTGGTCGAGCGTCATAGATGTGTGTACAACTTCTTCGGCCCATTTACGGGACGTTTCTTTAAAGCTTTTTTTCGAGCTTCATGGAGCTTTTCGTGAGTTCCCGAGGCGTTAAGAACGATCTCCTCGTTCAGCCCTATCACATGAAACCACTCGCAACTTCCATCGTTGCGCGTATCTCGACTTTACCTCGGACAAAGTTTTACCCTCCTCAATTATATAGTAGATTTCCAATACTCCGTGACACTTCCGGATCTTTTGTACACTTCCGCTGGCGATTGCACCTCGCAAAAAACTTGTTCGCTTTCTCCTACACCTAGCGACAGCATAATAAACACGATCACCACCCTAATTTTAGTTCCGATATGAAGTCAATATATGCTGTACGAGACAAGTGAACGTGACCGACCACGCACCGCAAACTAGAGACCCCGACGTGATTTTTTTTTTTAAAGAAAAAACTTAATGCTCGATTGATAGCCATCCGCGCTGAGTATGTTCGTTCCCTTTAAATTCTTGACCGCGAATGCGAAGCTCTGGTTCGAACAATGGGAAGGTATTTTCACAATCTAAAAAAATCGAAAAAGATACTGATAAATTTACTATCACGAAAGCAAACCTCGACACGCACATCCTACAAGAAGTGGCTGGTTTTTTCGAATGCTTGCCTACGGAAAACATCTACGATAGCTTCAAGACACGGATGATCAAAGAATTCACCGACTCCAGCACAAAACAATTGCGGAAATTATTAAAAGGTACCACTTTGGGCAATCGTCGGCCTAACCAATTTCTTCGCGAGCTGAAATTCTTGGCAAATGGACAGCTCCAGCCCGACATGCTGAAAAACTTATTTTTGGAGTAACTCCCCGAAACGCTTCGATTAATTCTTGCCGGAACGAATGAACCTGTGGAAAACTAGCCGAAAAAGGAGACCAAATTTTGGAGTACTCCTCCCTTTCTATATTATTTTCTTGGGTAATCAACTAACCAAGATGAACAATTCTCTCTGCCCGTTCGATTCTCGAGCTATCGATTTCTATGCACAAATCATTATTTCTTGTCATTATTTTAATTTTATTTAAACTCATCCCCAGTCCAGCTTCCTTACATCCATTATTTAGTTCATTCATTATTTTAATTTATCTCCGCCCCCCTCCCCCCTGTTTCTAGCTATTAACACAATATTGTCTGCAAATCTAAGATTGTTCAAATATTCTCCGTTGATTGTAATATCCCTTTCTTCCCACTCCAAATTCCGGAAGACTTCTTGTAGAACCATGTTGAAGATCAGAGGTGAGAGTGCATTGCCCTTTTTGATTTCCCGTGATGTATCAAAATAATTTCCTTTTATGTCTGTGAGTATCCTTGCTTTAACTCCAAAAATTTCCTTCTCCATCATTAAACTGTGATCTGAGGAGTGCAAATGTTTTGTTTTTAAATTTATAAACGTAAAAATATTCTAAACAGAAATTCATGCGATTTTTTTATAAGTTGTTTCGGTGTGAATACTTGGCCTATGGTAGAGAAACTTCTCCTAAATCCAGCTTGGTTGCTAGCTTGAATCCAATTATTGTAATCATTCTTTATTCTCTTACATAAGATTTTTGAGAAAATGTTTGAGATTATTGGACTGATGCTAATTGGTGTATAATTTTCAATTCTATGTTTGTCTCCTTTTTCAAGGATCAAAATTATACTGGAGAATTTCCAGGTTGATGACAGAGTTATTTCTTTTTGTATTTTATTGAATAAAATTGTTATGTTTCCAAGATTATTTCTATTATTTTGTTCAGAAGTGAATTTGCATCAACATTATTATATTTCTTAGATTTTTTCCGCTCTTCAATGTCCTTTGAAATCCCTCATTTGCGTATCTAATCATTCAATTGTCTCAGGTTATTAGCATGTTGGTTAATAGGTGTGGCGATAAATTTCATAAAAGATCATTTCACTGTTGGTATTTCGCATTTTATGACTCTGAGATTTGAATTCAATTAAATTTTGATATTACATCGAAATTTGTAACAAAATTCAAATTCTTTGGAATCAATATAATTAAAATCTATCATTTTGATTTTTATATTCTATGTTTGACGTGCACTGCCTTCCGTTCTGTTTCTTAAAGGGAGTGTTTACAATTTTTAGATTTTATGCTCAAAATATTAGAAATCGTTCAATGTGAGTAGGTACTAAAATGGTGGATTTTTTGGGTGGAGGGAGATGGGGCTGTATGCTTGATCAATCGTCTAAAAATGTATATATAATTGCATGCCAGGATGACAGTTTGAATTCGCCCTTATAAGGTTTTTTTTTTTCTTTCACAGAAGTATTAAAGGATTTTTATTTGAGCCTTGGAGGTAAATACATTTTTTAATTCTTTTCTTTTGTGATTAATCGACTAGTGTAATGTTTTCTATATATGGCTACTACGTTACTTAAATTATTTAAAAATTTCTTCACCTATTCCTTTCTTCATTTGAACATTATTTTAAAATATTATAATTGAAATTGATACCAACTTATCACAGTAACTTAAGTATAGTTATTAAACTGAAAAAAAAAACTAGACTTCATTTGATTCTTGTTAACCCTCAAAGAATCAAATGAGGTATATAATAAGTAAGCATTGATGTTATAAATATTTGATTTGATCAAATGAGAACCATTTCATCTTAAATTAAACTGATTAAATCACCTCTTATTTGATTAAATTTTATGTTCACATCCAATCTTGCCAAATTTATCATATACATTGATAGATGTTAAATTTATCTTTAAATTGCCATTTAATTGATCTATTTAATTTGTTCAAATTTTAGGTATTTGATTTGATGATTTTTGATTAAATGGAGTATACTTTATTTTTCTATGATTTTAGGATTAGAAGCTGATTTTGACAAAATTTGTCGTGCAATAAGTCTTGACGAACGTTATCGGCAAAGCGGAATTCTTAGAAGAAAACATGAAGGGGAATCATGTTAGTAGATACCTACCCGAGAAAAAAGTTTAGATCAAATTTGATCAATTCATCGTTAAATTTGATCAAATTTGATCAAAAATCAGATAAAAGTTCATCTACTAATACAAAACTTTATCAGATTTGATCTAACTTGCTTATGTAATATTATTATTATTATTATCTCTATATATTAAAACCAAAATGAAATCGGTTTTGAGATGCGCGCGCATCCTTGTTTTGAATAGCAGGTATAAGAGGTATATAAAGGATAACACGTATATAAAGGGAAAAAAGGTTGTAAATTTTAATAAAAGCCTTGTACATGCACATTGCACAAGGGTAAGTCATGAAATTGTTATGAGTAGTAGATATACAAAGTATAAATGATAATAAGTATACAAAAGGAAAAAAAGGTGATAAACTTCTATAAAAGCTTTGTACATAGGCAAGAGTAAGGGTAAAGTTATAACACTGATTAAAATGGCAGGTATACAAAGGTATAAAGGGGGAGCCCATCCTTAAAGGAACAACTTTTGGTGGGGGTAACAAATAAGAATAAATTGGGTTGTGCAGTTTGTAATGTAGCAGTACATGTCTGATGAAATAACTTTTTTTTCTTCATTTAATTTTTATTGCGAGCCTCAAAGGGGCAAGGAGGCACTATTTGTTATTATTATTATTATTATTATCATGTTTCCTGAAGCTACTTTATGGGACCCCGACTCTTCTACCCTGTGCTGTGCACATATCTTCACAGTGGGCTAATACCCACCACCTCCTAATTGGGGGATACTATGTACCTGGGTGCTTGATTCTTGACCCTTACCTTTTCAGAGTGTGGTGGTTGCCTGTAGTTAGGCGCCTACTTTTGTCTGTGTCATCCCGCCTTACCCCAAGCCATAAAGAAAGGTAGATGTGGTCTGCAATCAGTTCAGTACCTCGGCCATGGGGTTTGGTGAATGTAGCCCCACCCATACAGCTACTCGATCCACCGCATGGGACTTGAGGCCATGACACATACCCAGTCATCTGGCTAGAGTGGTTCACCATCTGACCAGGCATGCGCTACCCATGCCACATTAAGAACTTACCACATCAAGTCAAATCGTGTGTGGCAGGGGTGCCATGGGCCGCTCCTCTCGCCCCTATAGTCCTCACTACTACTTGGTCTCAATCTCTAGGGTTCGGATCCTTAGACTTGGGTGCCACTTGCGTGACTGACCTCCTCCTCTGCTGTGGCAGTGGTAGCTCCTCGTCGACGCCCCTGCTCCTGGCGCTCACGCTCAGCATCCTCCTTCCACAGCATGACATCATTGGCAAACTCCTAAACTGCCTTCCATGATGTCAGCGAAAACAGCATTACAGGGACAAGTGTCTCCGGGTTGAACCTGTCCTCATCTAATGCCAGGGATACCAGTAGCCTATCGCACAGGAGGCACCATTCCGGACATCTGAATAGGGTGTGCCCAGCATCATCTGCTTCCTAGGCACAATGAGCACATATCGCGCTAGGTGCTCTCTTGATGTCAAGAAGGAAATCGTTAAAACACCCGTGCCCGCTAAGGACCTGTATTAAATAGAACTTCAGGTCCCCATGACCCCGATTGCACAAACCTCATAGATCCTTTATCAATCGCGCACCCTCCTTATGATATACCTCGGCGACCAATATCCTGTCCCACCTCGCTGTATTGAACGCGTTCCAGATGTCTAGTGAGACGATGACGCGGACCCCACGGGTAGCCAGCGCTTTTCGAATTTCATTCACTAGAACCCCCACAGCCTCCACCGTTCCTCTTCCCTTCCGGAAACCATACTGTCATGGGGAGAGTCCTCTTTTCTCTTCAAGCCAGTCTTCTATCCGATTCAATAGCAGCCGCTCTAGCACCTTACCCATTGTGTTGAGCATCATCAATGGGCGATAAGAGCTAGGTTCACTCAGAGGTTTGTCGCCTTTCCTCAGCAGGACCAGTCTTCCCCTTTTCCACTCCTTGGGGAAGACTCTATTCTGCAGGCAGATGTTAAAGGGGTGGAGAAGGCTCTAGGGTGCGATGTCATGCACCACCCGCAGGACCTCATTGGGAATGTTATCTGGTCCTAGCGCTTTCCTTGGTGGCAGTCTCTCGATGGTTTTCTCCGACTCCTAAGCGACAAATGCAGGCACTTCGTCCAGAGTTCCCTCAACCTCATATTGGAGGGCGGGTTGGTCTGGGATCCAAAACCAGTTTGGAGAAACACCATTCAGCATTGCCTTTGGAGACTATTTTAATCCCAGAATCAGACACACAAAGATAGCTTACCTGAGAGCCTCTAAAACATTGCTAAATGAACTTAGTAAAAACTCTTCGGTTAAGATTCGTTGAGTCTCCAACCCAATCGAATGCAGCGTGTATGCTAACAGATGCAGCAAATGCTAGGTATTCAGCCATTGCTCTTAAATTCTGCCAACATCCAGCCAGGGATCGTCCATCTAACAAAGACTCATGATTCCATACACCATAATGAATATACTTCAGAAGCTTATCTTTCTAGATCTTAGGATTTGTGATGCTGTGCATCCAATGGGCTAAGGCTTACACAGTGGCGCAACTGAACCTTTTCCATCTGGCGACTAAAAAAATTGCCACTCCCTTGATAAGCTTTTTCTTCTGTACCCTCCAATTAGTCGGCTGAGAACGAAAAGGTAACTCGTGCAAATATGAAAAATTTACAGGAGAGCAAAATTAAAATTTCATCTACTTTCTTCTACCAGTACTTTCTAGTTTTGTATTGTTGCTAACATTAGAGATTTTAATTTATTCAAGTTCAATGTTACTAACTTGGCAAACCCAAAAAACCAAGGGAAGAACCTTTTTGCACTGACTAAATTGAAGGTGGGAAGTACTTTATTATTTTTGGGATTTTAGATGTTGATAATTATTTGGCGATGAAAAGCAAATTTGCACTGAAAAGAGCTCAAAATTATTTTTCCAACGATACAATATCTCAAAATGAAAAAAAAACATCATAAGGAACCTTTTCGCTCTTAGCCGACGAATTTGAACATGATTTTTTTTAAATTTATTTCAACAAAGATATATTACAAAATATAAATTGCGCATGTAGCAGTACGGTTGGGTAATCAAGTAGGTACCTATATAAAAAGAAACTTGGTCAAATTATAAAAAAATTAAAATTTTATAAAACCACTTTTCTGACCTTGGTTTTGGCGGATTCGTCAATTTATTGTGTCACTTTTTTACTTAGCAATATTTATTATACATCATTATTTCATATTTTTTAGCGTCAGGACAACAGCAACGATCGCGTCAACGTCGATGAAATGAATTCAAACAT
This sequence comes from Phenacoccus solenopsis, assembly GCA_009761765.1. Classification (NCBI taxonomy): domain Eukaryota; kingdom Metazoa; phylum Arthropoda; class Insecta; order Hemiptera; family Pseudococcidae; genus Phenacoccus; species Phenacoccus solenopsis. Next base: position 9,786,511 of record CM019752.1, on the reverse strand, counting down.
ATCAGTATGATTGGCTTTCAGTGCATAGTTTTGTTTAACGTTTTGAAGTTTGTTAGCTTTAATATTTAATTTGTTTATCATTTTCATTATCATTTAATTTATATAATTATCTTAAAAATATGAGGTTTGTGGTTTTCATGCAGGTTTTAGATATAACCTTTAGGTATGTACATAATATATTGGGTGCAACAATGTTATATAGATATATATCACAAAACATTCAGTGTTGTTTGTAGAGATCTCTTCCTAATTTCTATGTTCAAGAAAAAAAAAATATTACTTGGGATTTTAAGTCTTCGGAAGCTAAAAGCATGCTGTAGCGTAGCCGGCATTTAAATATTCAGTGAAATGACTATTTTGCTATAAGTAAAAATTTGGGAAAACTTTCTTATACATTTTGTACCATATTACAAGTATCATGACTGTCATTATGGAAAAATTGTACAATCTAACTGTACGTTATACGGACAAATCATATTTTAGATTTCAAAAAATGTTCGGATAGTTGTTATGGACGAGAGCTGAAAGAATATCATATTATGATATTACATAACAGTAACAGTAAAATTTGGTTATATTTAAAAAAAAAAAAAAAACAACGGTGCATGTGCATACATATAATACTGGGCTCATAGGAGAAATTCTAACCCATAAAATCTCCGCCTAATGGCTTCATATGAATCTGCATGGTTTGATTTTTTTTCTTTATGACTCTTCTCCTCCTTATTTATTAGTTCAATTTTGACGAAATTTTGGGTTCTCGTCTGAATTAACTTGTGGAAGTTTTTTATAAATCTATATATTATTGCACCATTTTAAAAACATTAAGAGCAACCCTGCTACATCCGATATTTATTTATTTATCAATTAATTAATTAATTAATTATTTATTTATTTATTTATTCATTTATTTATTCGTTTATTTATTTATTTATTCTTTCATTTATTTATTTATTCATTTATTTATTTATTCGTTTATTCATTTATTTATTCTTACATTTATTTATTTATTTATTTATTCGTTTATTCATTTATTTATTCTTTCATTCATTTATTTATTCTTTCATTCATTTATTTATTTATTCTTTCATTCATTCATTCATTCTTTCATTTATTTATTTATTTATTTATTTATTTATTTATTTATTCATTCATTCATTCATTCATTCGTTCATTTATTCATTTATTTATTCATTTATTTATTTATTTATTCATTCATTTATTTATTTATTTATTTATTTATTTATTCGTTTATTTATTCATTTATTTATTTATTTATTCATATTGAGGTATTATATTATTGTTATAGTTATATTCATGTATTCTCGTTAAATACAATTCATTAGCATCTCAATCATTTATCTTTTCTTTTGCAACTAGGTATACTCTCATCTTTCATCGCAAGCCTTAATAGAAAAAAACTGGTCGGTATATTGGTAAAAAAATGAAATGGAGTGAATGCGCCATTTCTTTCACTTGTCGTAATAAAAATCTACGTCTTTTCTCCTTTATAATGTACCTACATACTTGTTCGGTTTAGACCACTATTTTTTTCATCGCGAAATCTTCAGTTTGTGTGTTTCATGAAAATGCGAGTGTTTCCTCGTATCATTTCAGTATATTATATAACATCTGCATGAATAACATATCACTACCTTTATATTTTGTTCTGAAGATTAGGCTGATTTGGTTAACACATAATATGTGAAGTTTGTACATCATTTCATAAGGCATTGGTTTTAGTGTATGAATAGGTAACAATCACTATGTTTTATCTCTGAAATGAAGGTAATGTTAATGGGTAAGAAATGATAAAATCTTGTGTTTTTGGGAAGATATTTCTCCGAAATTATTGATTGAACTGAACTGAGTTTTTTTTTTTTTGATTTTACGTTACTCTTTACAACTTGTTGAAGAACACTGGATGCCAGATTTTCTGAATTCAATTATACATCTTGAGTAAGGTTGAATTCAAAGTTGATGGGATTTTGTAAATTTTAAATGTATTATAAAAAGAAGGAAGTGCAATATCAGGAAAAAAAGACCTCAGCGCAGGATTAGCAATAAACTTTCAAAACAAAATGTTTTAAGTGATCTTGGGGCTATAGATTTGAGCAGAATTGATGAAAAACGATTTTAAAAAAATCAGTATTTATTCGGTTTCGAGTTTTTGCTTGCCTGTAAAAGCAATAACAATGCCTCGACAGAGACCTATCTATTTTACACCTTGAACATGCTATATGAGCTACAGGCTCATTGTAACAGAGTTTGCTTTTCGTAAATCAATGGAGTAGAAAAATGTGTTTTGAAAACAAGCACAAATTTTTATTGTTTAATGTTAAAAAATTTTAAAATTATTTACTGCTTAATAAGCATATGTGTCTCATTACGAACAAATTAATTAACTAACAAAAAAAATGTGTTCCAATAGAGTATTTATAATTACTGGTCTATACTCTGATTGGTCCTACGTCACGCGTGTAAGAACCAATCAGCAAGTTGGAATGTGGTAAATTACCGCGACTAACTCGTAAAATAAAAACACAAATCAGCTGATGATTCAAATCACAAACGAATTTCAGTCGTTCACTAAAAACTGAACGATATTATTTAGAAAGATAGAAATGAAACTACCTACATTTTATCACATTCTAGCCTTATGATTGTTCATTACGCGCGTAACATATGACCAATCAGAACCCAGACCAGTTACTATAACAACTCTATGTAATCTCGTTTTTGGTTCCTAAAAACAATATTCGCTGACTGGCTCTCTGGATATAATAATTCGCTGATCTGCTCGATAAATAAGATGAAGAATAAAAGAATGGAATAGTGAAAGCGAAACAATAAAAATCATATCATGCCCTTTATTCAGCTTCATTTCCTAACTTGATTTTTTTCTGTATCTAGATTAGAACGCCTGTTATTACCAAAAAACTGGTTTTGGGAGCACAAATGTGATTTTTGGGGAAAAGTTAGGGGTTGTTACGGACACTATTAGCTACAAATTTCCGCAGAAAAACTCTGGCTTCCGATTATTCTTGGTTAACACGTGTTTTTGTCGCAATTTGACTGTAGTACAGGGAAATAAGCAGCTGCATTGAAATAGGCCTAAATTAATTCAACGTAGTGAATACAACGTATTGGTTAAATTTTAATTTTTAATATTATTTTGGATTTTCTTACATATTGAGATTCGGTAAGTAGGTAGTTAACTATCATATTTTTCAAGTATATCTAAAGAATTTTTCTTTACGAGTGCCTAATACCATTTGCAACAATTCGTTATCTGATGGAGCAGCTGTTGCAACTGTGCAAGAACGAGGTATTGTTGCTATTAGAAAGGCTATTCTGCTTGCACATGCAGGGAAACAGGTTAAAAGCTGATAACTTTTAAGTTGGCATTGCAAAAACATTTTGCACGACCTAATTTTCTATTATTTCAAGAGTGAAATGTTCGAAGCTGTGTGATCATTGTTGTAAAGCTGATTGCACGAATAGTACGGAGGTGGAAATGAGTGATGAAGAGGGAATACATGATCCCGAACCGAGTTGAAACAAATATTTCAAAGTATATTTGTAGTTTTTTTTTTGTTCTATAATGTAAATCTGGAGAAGGATTTCTATAAGAGGGAGGAGGAAGGGGAAGGGATTCATCAGGAAAAATTATTTGTTCATCTTCATCACCTACCTAGGTCACTTGAGGATAGATATGAACACATGTGAGTAAATTTTTCAAAAATTATTGTATTTTGGGCCCCCATTTTGGGCTCTTTTATGATTTTTTGGGAAAAGTTTTTCATGTACCTTATAGAAAATTAAACGGGGAATATTTTTCAATATAAACAATTTTTGCGTAGGACGCACCGTATAGAAGATATAAACAAAGAATTGATTTTCGAAAAGGAATTCTACAAATTGGTATATTTATTCTGTAGGAAATTTAATGGGAAACATTTTTTGATATAACTTATTTTGACGTACAACCCTTATTTTCGGAGATATTAGCAAAAAATAGTTTAAAAACTGTTTTTTGCGGAGTTTTAGCCCCCTCTAAGGGTTAGCTCACTCCCTACGGGTGACAACTTTTTATACCTTGTTAAGGACACTATTCTGCCCATATAATGTGAAATTCAGCTTACTACGATTTTTTTTCCAGGTTCAGTCCTTATTTCCCTGCACTACTGGACTATAGGTTGCGTTTTATTTATTTTGTTTTTGGTGATAATAAAAAATTATGGCCATATTATGTCAAAAAACGCAATACGTTGAGGACTCCTTAAGTCCTGAAAATTATAACAATTATACCCTTTAATGTTTCAAATTTTTCATTGTCGTGATGAAGTTCTAAAATCGAAAAATATAATTCTTATCAAACTATAGGGAAGAAATTTAGAAATCGAATAACGAAATGAACATGATGTTGAGTGATTCAAAGCGAGTCCTTTTTTTTTTTTAACGGATAATATACTGGATAATGAATTCTTTAACTGTAGATACCACCTTGGAACTCATTTCAGGAATTCGAAATGGGAGCATGGAAGTCAGCGATCGACAATTTCGATGAATTTCTTAATCTCAAAATCTTCCTAAATCATTTTATTGTTTTTAAATTCTATTTGATACTATTTCTTGCAAAAAAAAAAGTATATATCAAGATGATCACCCCACAGAAATTTCTGCTTCAAGTACAAGCCTATAGAACCTACTGATTGAAACAGTAGCGTAACTTGACATTCCTTCTGGGTGGAGACAGGAATCATTAAACAAAAAATTTTTATTAGCAATTATTTACATAGTCGATCTCAGTTTTGGACGAACTCTTTTGAAAAAAAGTCAACTCTGAATCATTAACTCTTTGTAACCCTCGATTCTTTCGCAACTCTTTTCAACTCTTCATTCTAAAAATTTTTCGAGGCTGGAAAATATTCTCAAATTTTTTAAAATATTCTTGATTATGCGGCCGTTAGAATATTCTCTTATCATCGTTAAGTATTTACAATAAGTTTTGCGATTTCAGATATTATTTTCATGTGATAAAATAATCATTTCATTCCAATTTTTAAATGCCTGAGTTTTTCATCTTTACCCCTTAAGAATCAAGATTTCTCGAAGCAGTTTGAGAAGATATTTGAATTACCTTTTTTTCTTTTCTTTTTTTTTTAATACCTATCTAGTATAAAATTTAATAAAACATGTAATAATCTTTCAAAAACACGAAGTTATAAATCACGAATCATCTCTTTTCTTTACCTACCAATTTCACTTTTAACGAGAAGAAATTTTATAAAATGAAAGAAAAAAAATTGAATAAAAGTAATAGTGAAATAAGAACAGCATACCCATAGGTATTTTTATCATTTGTAAAAGGTACCTATTTTATATGAGCGTTATGTTTAAAGAATACCAGTCAACAAAATGAAAATATCTCTTTACCTATTGACCATACTATACTGGATGAACGGAGCTAGCAACAAGCAAATGCCAACCCAACAGCGGTATTTTAAACACAGTTCATCAGATGTATACATAATTTTTTGTTTTTGTCGAAATTTCGAATTTAAGCTTCAGTTAATGGGAAGAAGATTCTTGAGCCAAATCCGAATCATTAATCCCAAAATGGGTGGAAGGAAGAGCCAAACTTCTGGAGGGTTTCTAAATTTCAGTTTTTTTAAAATGTCGTTGATGTTGTAGCATTTTCACGTTGTCTTGTGCACAGGGGTTTTTAGGCAAAACAGGTAAAATCGGAGTATATCGATTGATCCAGATAAGATATCAATATGTGTGGCTGGTTACTTGATTCGTCGTCTTAGCAGTTCATTCCTTCCCTTATTCTCTCGTTTTCAAGTGCACGTAGATTTTTGCCTAATGCCGAACGTTGTAATTTTCAATTTTTTCGTAACTGTTTAAAAGTAGTCAATATGAGTGGCTAAAAGTTGATTTGTGTCTCTACCTCGGGAGCCCAAAATTTCATTTCCAGACCCCGTCTAGAAATTTTTTTTCTGTCCAACTTATTCTACAGCGCGAGTACTTCATTTTTTGTAATACCTCTCGATGAGTCCCGAGGCACCCTTCACCCTTTAATCGGGGCCCAAAGTTTCGGAAAAAAAAAACAAAACCGCCGAAATTAAATTTTTTTCGAATTTATCAAATTTTCGTATCTTTGCTTCCGTTCGACCGTTTTTAATTTTTTTCAATTCTACGTCTTGGGATCCACAACACGAACGATATTTCAAAAATTCGAGAAAATCGATCGGTAAATGATTCCACAATCGAAGACGAACGTGCGGAGAATTTCTATATTTTTGCGACCTTGGTCGCGTTCGCGCAACGCGTTCGTTGCTTCGGCAGTACGAACTACACAAAAAGGAAACCTATCTGACCTTGAGCGTCGCGAATTTCAACGCTTGGAAACGCTACTCTACAATGCGTATAATGGGGCTGGAAGATATTGGAATGAAATTTTTTTTGTATACATTTTTTTCATCGAGGGTTCTTCTTTAAGTAGCTACAAAAAAAAATCGCCTGTTCTACAAGATGTTAGCATCTCCTCCGTACCTAGTGGTCCGATTTTGATGAAATTTTCGTCTCCCATCCGAATCAACGTGTAGATAGTTTTTAACTATAATCCAAACCCCAACCCCCAATTGGGGGTAGGAGGATCAAAATTTTTAATAGGGCTCTCCTACATTTCAAAATTACATTCTTTTTTAATAAATGGATTATAGACTATGAATCGATTTTTTCATGTTCGTACCATTTTTCATTTTTGGAGCATCCTTACCCCTCAAATTTGACTCAATAGTGGCATTGTAAAATCAAAAATTGTTAAATTTTACTTTTTAAAAAAAAATAAGCTGCACATTCTTTACGCTGTAGTTACCCAAGTATTCATGTAGATTTTTAATGCTTTTTGACCCTATTTGAGGGAGGGGGTAAAGAAAAACCAAAATTTCTGTATTTTTGCTTCCTTTCAATTTTTGAATTTTTTTCTTAACGCGTTGAAAATAACAATAATAAGAATGTATGATAAAAATTCCCAAAAGAATGGACCCAAAATAAGGCTGTAATAGAGAGTTACAAATTCGAAAATCTTCAACGTTCGTAACTGACAAGCGCGTTATAAAACATTTTCGTTGCATTCGCGATTCGTCAGATGCGAGTTACACAAGGTAAACATGTTCGGCCTTAAATACTCGCGTTCGTATCCTCAAACCCGTTAAAAAGAGTGTAAATTACGCGATGATTTTTTTTTTCAGTTGTTCCCCATGCACTTTATATCCAATTATGAATTTTAATTTAAAAAGAAAAATTGAAATAAAACGCACATTTGAACGGTTTTTCAAAAAATGAATTACATTTGTGTATGTACTTTTACAGCAAGAAAAAAATGAACATTATTTTTCATAAGCAATTATGATGACTTTTAGAGCCAAAATTGGAATCTCAGTGCACGTTTTTGCAAGCGTGTTTTAGCACAACGGCTGATGACTTCGGAATTTGTAAAGGACACATTTCTCATCAATAAGAAATTTTTAAAGAGTGGCCCTAATAAAGCAATCACAAAAGTTATGTTCAAAAAATAAAAAAAATCACCTCATTTTCCGTATGTTTTTCAGTACTAATTTCCTCATATCTTTTTTGGTAGTTGCCCTATACCCACCATTTTTATATCAGAGAAACCTCACTGCATGCTTCACGAGTTGAAACTAATCGCACTTTCTTATCGTTCGTAGTTCGTGAAATAAAAATTTTCAAAATGAATTTTTTGAAAAAATAATTTTTTTTCAAATTTTTTTTCTTATTATCAAAACTATCTAGGGGCACACAACTACCACATTTTGTAAGGGACGCATTTCTCATCAAAAAGAAATTTTTAAAGAGTGGTTTTGATAGGGCAATTTCGATAGTTATTTACAAAAAAATAAAAAATTCACCCTTTTTTCCGCATGTTTTTCGGTACTAATTTCCTCATATCTCCTCATCTAGCTCTCCTATCCGCACCATTTTTACACCAGAGAAACTTCATTGTATACCTCACATGCTGAAACAAACCGCAAAGTTTTATCGTTTATAGTTCGTGAAATATAAATTTTTCAATTTCATGATCACTGTTGACGATTTTTTTTGTTTCAAGCTCGTATATCTCGCCCCCTTCCGATTTTTAGGCGGGCAAACCATGATATATGTATGTAACTTGAGTTGACCTATCTGCCATTTAGGGGTGGTACGCCCGAAAGGGAACACCCTGTATAGTAACTATGGCTAGAGGCGCAAAACAATCAAATTTGTTGTGCCTTAATGTTAATATTTATTTCTTGGAAGCAGTAAAAAGAATTTTCAGGTCTTTGAATTTAAGTTTTGAAATTTTAATCAAATAAAAAATATTTCAGACCCCAGAAGATCAAACGAATTGAAGTTCATAATTTTTTCGTTTCTAATGGGTGTAAGGTAACAAATTATTTTTTGTAGTAGAAATAATTGTTACTTTTTTTATAATAAGAATAAAGTAGTAGTGAGCCTTTAGATACATTATAGAAGTTTAAAATTATTAACAAAAGATGCTGAAATATTGCTTCCGTACTATCAAGTTATGCTCTCGCTTTTTTCATCCATTCATTGGTTTTCGATAAAGAAGCCAAAATTGTTCTATATACAAGAAGTTAAGTACCTTTGATATCCCCAATACCATCTCCATTGCTGTCTTTGAACACATTCACGATCATTTCATAGATGGTAGTGCGTTTCCACCATTTTGTATCCAGGTCACCAGTCGTGGAGTAAATACATACAAAGATGACTATTAACAATTTCATTTTGTCATACGCACTTTTTTTAAAGAAAATATGTATTTATATGAAACCCTGTTCTTTACATTATGCGCATAATTCAGTTTTTAATTAATTTTTTATAACCATCGCTGTATGTGTTTCATATCTAATATTTGTCTTCAGCTATCTAAATGATACAAGTGGAATTTTTCTTTCATCGCGATGAAGGCGTGGAAGTACTTTCGAACTATCGCTAAACAATGGTATTGAAAATATTGATTTAATTCTATCAACATTCTCCAAAAAGTATAAAATGAAATACGTCTTTAGAATGAGTAAATATCTATAATAGCTTAATTATAAACACCCCAGAATATTTTATTTACCTAATAATTAAATAGAAAAAAGGAAATGGGTACAATTTGATTCAAAAGTGGAGTAAAGTGATGGAAAAATTTGCCACTTTCTGGTTGAGTTTTTTTTATCTCGTGAAAAAATTATGAATTTTTTCTAGGAAAATATTAATTTTTTGTTTTCTCTGACAAGATAAAAGAATACTCGATTAGTAAATTTTGATACTTTATTTCATTTTCAAAGAATTCCTATTATTTAAAGCCCTTCATACTACACTACTAAGATGTAATAAACCTAAAACCTAAATATGTCTGCCCCTATATGGAATGAGTCATACTTTGTGTACCCCAGCAACAAACTGTTCAGCGAAAAGGACTTTTTCTGTACTTTAAAAAAATAAAATCGAGCAGAGCAGATTGTAGGCTCTAGCACTTCTGTGTATCGATTCAGAGATTGCACTTTTCCTCAATTATGATTTGATAATTAATAAATTTGCGGAATGTAAAGCGTCAAAAAAATTGTAGTGTGCGATTAGGCCTACTATTGCTTATAGTAATAGCATAGATGAACTACACATAGATAGCCTACCGTACGTTAAATTTTTACCCCTCTAAAACTGCAGAAGCTGGAATAGTTTTTTGCTAATATCTCGAAAACAATTCAAGATAGAGGGCTCGCAAATGGCTCATTTTGAAGAGATTGAAGTGCAAAATGATTTAATTTTTCTAGAAGTTACTGTCGTCGATTTACTTTTGGAAATAATTTCGTAAAAGCGATTTTTTTACTTCACTATGAATCATTTCAAAAAGTAAATCAATGATAATTGTTTTGTAATAGGTAGTGAAACACATTCAGAATTTTATGCTATTTCGAATCAGCTACTTATAAACTTTCCATATATATTTTTTTTTGGGACATTAGCAAAAAATCTAGTAGTAATAAGTGACATTTACTTTTAGTATTGGAACTTATTCACAGAGAGCGCTCTAAAAAATTAATTAGTTTTATTGAAATAACTGGAGACTCACATCCACGGCAATAATGTTTTAAAATTGAATTATTCATAAAATGTCTGGCTCTTTCTAATGAGCTGTTTCCGAACACTTTAATTGAATTTTTATCCTAGATATTAATGAAAAACTTTCTGCCTCCTTTTTTTTTTTTTTTTTTTTTTATATGAACAACGCCATGTACAGCAACTGCGGCTAGAGGCGTTCAATTTGTGGTTTATAGTAGGGATCGAAGATTGGTTTTGGTTAAGAAATTTGAAAGATTTTTTATGTTGCTAATATCATCAGAGAGGGTGTCTTTGGGAGTGGTGGATGTAAGGATTGAAGACCTTTCGTCGGAGTACTTTGGACATTGAAAAATGAGGTGGTGTATAGTAGGGTGGGTCGATTTTCACTTTTTTTGGAAAATTAAGAATGTACCTAGTTCAATGGTTGCAAAATGATCCCAATAGAATGTAAAAAAAATTTCAGCCCTCTAGGTCAATATTTACCCCTCCCATAATTGAGTCAAAGTTTGTAAATAAGCAAATTTTTTCAAAAAATTTCAAAAAATTTTGTTAGACCTATTTAAATTTTTTTTTGCGTTTAAACATCATGTTTTGCCTTCCCAACTTCGAAAAAAAATTAAAATGCCAATTTTTCCTCCATCCAGGGGTTCCAAAAATACCTAAAATATGTGCTAAAATACCTTATTTTACCTGTTTTTCCATTTTATTTAATATCATTTATTAGCTCTTAATAATTAATTGATATTGTGTAAAAGATAGTAGCTGAGTACAATTATGTGGTATTCCTCAGTATTTAAGCTCAGACAATACATATATTGGTTCATTTTCACAATAAGGGGTCTCCAAAATGGTCATTGTATGAGTAATTACAATTTACCATTTCTACCTAGCTAAGAGTTACTTAATACTCATACTTACAATATTCAATGATTCAATTGGCAAATAATTGCACAGCTCTTTGCTTTATACCAGAACTCACCACGCGGAGGTGGCTGTGCATCGAGTTCCTCCGGCCAGCCGGGTAATAGGCAAGAACTTACCGAATTATTCAAATTTTGAAATCTTTCTTAAATTCGAAAGATGGCATCATCTAGAAATGAAAATAAGGAAACGGTTTGTAGCGGAATGAATATTTGGTGTAAAAAGGATTTAAAAATGTAAGAAAATCTAACCTGTCGCGATTTCAAACGAGATTTACTTCCTACTGTGACAGAGTGGGGGCGAACATCAGCTGTTAAGCAGCTCAACGCATATGACTGATGCACGTCTATCGGCTAGACGTTGGATAATTTAAATATACCTACGTATATAAATGAGTATTTGAAAATTTGTAGTTGATATAACAGTAAAGAGCTGCGCTATATTCGTCATTGAAAATTATGTTGTAAACAGAGCTAAGTTATTGGCTATTTTGAATACTTTTCAAATTGTGAAAATGAACCAATATATACATTGTCTGAGCTTAAATACTGAGGAGTACCACGTAATTGTACTCAGCTACTATCTTTTACACAATATCAATTAATTATTAAGAGCTAATAAATGATATTAAATAAAATGGAAAAACAGGTAAAATAAGGTATTTTAGCACATATTTTAGGTATTTTTGGAACCCCTGGATGGAGGAAAAATTGGCATTTTAATTTTTTTTCGAAGTTGGGAAGGCAAAACATGATGTTTAAACGCAAAAAAAAATTTAAATAGGTCTAACAAAATTTTTTGAAATTTTTTGAAAAAATTTGCTTATTTACAAACTTTGACTCAATTATGGGAGGGGTAAATATTGACCTAGAGGGCTGAAATTTTTTTTACATTCTATTGGGATCATTTTGCAACCATTGAACTAGGTACATTCTTAATTTTCCAAAAAAAGTGAAAATCGACCCACCCTAGTGTATAGTGGTCGGGGTGTCACAGGTATCGCATATAGGTGAGGGTTTTTTGTCCAGCAAATAGGAATGAGTGAGACGCGAGTGACCTATTCGTAAACGAGTAAAGAGGACGTCTTCTCGACGGGTAATCTCTTTGTAGAAATTTCGAGGGTTCATATCGTCTCTAATGTATTTGAGTTTGTTGGTGGAAGGTACTTGATTCCAGAGGGAACGGAAAGTGAGGGAAGAGTTGATTTTTATGTATAGCTTAATATCAGATAGAGGAATTGGGATATTAAAAATTTATGAATGATAAATTCGTATATACCAGTGGACTGCTGTATGAGTATTACGTACTATACTTGTAGTACTGATGAGGATTTAAATGGAAATAATTCAATAAACGTTTTCCCAAAGTGACGAAATTTTTATATTTCGATTTATTCTAGGTGGAGGGGGAGGAAGGTAATTATGTTTGCTTATGTCCGCGCGCAAGCCAAGTCAGCCAGTGTCCATAATCCATACCTTGAGGCTTTGTACACAGAAATTTGCAGTGAGCGAAAGAGTTGAATGATAATAACTTCGAATAATTAAAAATGTAAAGTATTTCCCCTCTCCTCTGGCCTTTCCAAAAAAATTCTTGTTACGTTACTGGTATGATGTGAAATAAACTATAAAATACATTATTAATTATTCTGGTTCACGAAGATTGCGGGTGAACTAATCCTTCAAATTTACAGGTTGTTGGATGATTTTATTTGATCACAAACATGTATTCTTACGGGTAAAAAAAAATTTGATTTTGGAGTCCCTTTTGGAATCATTAAAAATTATATGGTTACTGGGAACATTTTTAGCATAATTATATTTATTTTCAAAAGCTAATAATTCGAAAAACATTCCTTTGCTCTTCCACCCCCCCCTCCCGCCAACTAGTACACCTTTCTACACAAAATAGTGCGAAAATCATTAAATTTGGTGTCTTAGTTCGTCTTTAATCCTCATAAACTGGAATAACTGGAACTTGGTACCATATCTTATTTCATAATTAATTACTGCTTATTAATTACCACTAAAACAATTTCATTTTATATGATGATAATGATAGATAGATAGATTCTCTTCTGTGTTTATATTTTGATTTTCAACTTACTAGTTAAAGATGTAAGCAGGGGTGTAACAATAAAACAAAAAAATGTTACGAAAACCCTTTTACCAGGTCCCTTGGACCTGGCTTTCTTTTTTTTTGAAAATGCTCCTTTACCTACATGCATATTTTGTAAAATTCGCGTATTAGGTGACAATACTGCGTGTTTCATGTAATACCTGTACGTACGTGGTATGCCGATAAACTATTATTCTTGAACTTCGTTTTTCGACAAGCTGAGTAAACACAACTGTTGTGCTTCATACGGTGGTAAAGTGTTCGGCTGAGCTCTAGCTCAAAATGTATGTAATGTTAATCGGTAAAAAAAATGATGTAATCCGGTGTTTTCGGGCAGATATTACTTCAAGATTATTAATCGAAATGAACTGAATTTTTGAAATGTTATTTTTTTAATTTTGCTCTGGGGAGGGTGTTTAGATGCTTGATTTTTACAATTTTTTTACTTTACGTCTCGAATAGCGCTAAAAAGTTGGTGATATTTTGTAAATTTCGAATCTATAATGTACATTAGGGTGGAGTAAAAAAAAAAAAAAACGTATCTGAGATTTTGGCCAAATTCAGTGAGGTGGTTTACTTTGAGTGGGAAATCTCCCAAAAAATTTTGAGCTCCCTCTAGGTAACAGAGGCATCAGGTCCCCAAAGTGTCACTCCTTTGAAAAAAAAAAAAAAAAAAAAAAAAAAACGCTGTTTCTTGTGTTTTTTAACCAACCAACATGGTGTGAGAAACCCTTTTTAGTACTTAAAAGATGCAATTTGAGTTTCAAAAAAAATTGGTCAAATTAACAGGCCGAAAAATAATTGATGCAGAGTCGGCGAATATTTTGTATCCTATATTGAAATATCACGATCTGAAGTCGATGGTCCACAAAGATACAGAAACTGAATTCGCATCTATTAAGTGCTAAAAAGGTATTCTCACTTTCTCACGCCATTTTGAGCGGCTAAAAAACACGAGAAACAACGTTTTTCTTCAAAAGAAGATGCACTTTGAGGACTTCGCGCTCCTCTCCCTTTCCACCTGGGGGCTCAAAATTTTTTGGAAGGTCTCGCATTTAAGGTTAACTACCTCAATGAATTTGGTCAAAATCTAAGATATGTTTTTGTTTCACTCCACCCTAATTTTTTCCTTGTTACCAAGATCGTAAAAAGGAAGTGTAAAATTTTGACTGGCGAAGATTTGAATTTGAAAATTGATTTTTTTTTCTTTAGCTAACTAATTCTACAATATTAAATAATTAATTTTTGTAATGACCTTGATCCACCTTACGGTGAGCTTTACCCTGTAACTGAGTGTTGAAATGTGCAAGAAAATCAAATTTCTTTGGTTTTTACGAATTCCAACCTAAAAATTTAAATTTCAAAATTTTTTATTTCGTCATGATTTTTGTTTTTGTTTTTTTTTTTCAATTGTTGCTTCACAAAATACAACAAAATGTTGTTATGTTGTAAATTTCGGGAAAAAAATCATTTTCTACTTTCTAGAGGAATATTCATAGTTTCATGAATGTGTCTCTTATCATAATTTCATTACAAAAAAATTATCAATCAATCATGTATCTATGTTTAATGATTTTGTTGGTGAATAATGTGAATCATGCTAAATACTTTCAGTGAGTCATTATTCACGCGGTCTACTGTCCATACTCCATACACTGGGCATAGTCGTTCCCATTTTTTGAAATTCACTACTTCATTATATTCCTATTTAGTATTGCGGGAGTGTGAGTTGATGAAATGGGCGTGTACAGAATAAGAAAAAAAGGAATGTATTGGGTTGGTACTGGGGAACAAGTTGACACCACGAGCGGAATTATTTTTTGATTTTCTTTACTTACGAACCCATATTGAATAATAACTGGTTAAAAATTCGTTTTTGTATTAATTTAACTTTTTCCCCTGAACAATGGATATCACCTATCAGTACCAAGTCAGCTATAAGCCATTACCAGTTACCACGAAAGAGAGGACCAGTGGTTTGGTAAGATTGTAATACTAAAGGTATGGTTTCATCCACCTTCTCTAGACGCTCCTACTTTCCTCGTTGTATACTCGCCTCATGAAAATACATATTTGTGGTATGATTTTGATTAGGGAACACAAAATAATAAAAGAGAGAGTGTCTAAGGAAGACTGATGAAATAATATCCTGCACCAAAACCTGACTGCGTCATTCTTTTATCCATATGAAGTGAAGGTTTGGCTGGCCTTGGTAGCTACCTATACGCTAGTAAGCCCCCTGCTAGCCGTATCCACATAGAAACTGTGGAATAGCGGGGTAAGCGTATTGTGCGCGGTATGGTTTCCGCGCATTTCATTACAAGGGTTATGACATACCCCTCTTGTATCGCTCTATACCTATTGGTCCTGATTTTCCGAGGACGGAGAATACCTGCGTACGCCTCTGTATTGGAAGTTTATAAAAGTACTACAAAATCCATGTACAGACAACATAGTGATATTAATTTCGCAATCGTATTTTCGAAGACGAGGTGTTAGTTGAACGTTCACACGTAAGCGAAAGCATTCGAAGTTGAACAATGAATTTTTTGTTAACTATAATTTTTGTGATTTCAACAATAGGTAAGTAACTAAGTGTATAAATATATTTTATTGAGTATCCAGTATAGAACTAAGATGAGAGCTACAGCTTCAATAATAAGGTTTATAACTCGAGATTTTCATTTAAATTTTTAAAATGATTTAATAACTACACATTTTTTTGTCGCATATT
This sequence comes from Phenacoccus solenopsis, assembly GCA_009761765.1. Lineage (NCBI taxonomy): Eukaryota > Metazoa > Arthropoda > Insecta > Hemiptera > Pseudococcidae > Phenacoccus > Phenacoccus solenopsis. Next base: position 9,770,595 of record CM019752.1, on the reverse strand, counting down.
TGAAGACATTTGTAATGTCAATGCTGAATGGAACCATAAGTGTAAGTATTGTTCATGATTATGTTAATATAAATTTTTCATCAAACGCAACATTGAGTAATGAGTATAATTTTTACTGACTGTTATTCTGGATACTGAGCTGACTAAATGAAAGTAGGTAGCCAAGATAATTCATTCATAATTCATTAGTCGCTCAAAAAGTTGCCATAAATAAGTATCGCGTAAATACTACAATTACGTATTACTCTGCCATAAAAGTTGCATACACCAAATTTCACCTATTTGACCGATTTGTATTTTCTCCAGCTAGGTACGTGCTTAGGACATTTTTCAGGAGTGAGATAGGTAGAAAACCAAAAATTATTGCCTACTAATATCACGATATTCTACATCAACTTATGACTTTTTTTTGCTTTGAAAAAATGAGGTCCTATACCTACAGTCTTGTTAATCTTTAAAAATAGCTGTAATAATACCATAGACGCGCGATGTGCAGTTTCGTAATTTTTTTTGTTTCATTACAGTGTGTGCTTATATGCGTATAACACGGTAAAACATTTACATCTATATCCTTTTCATAAGGGTATCATGCTGTTATTGGCTACCATCAATTTTTTTTATAGTTTCAACTTTCTTTTATAAAATAAAATCGACAATATTAAATAATGAAATAAATTGAAAAGTATAACCATGCCTGGTATAAGTATGAAAGTAGGGGTGCTGAAAAACAAATAGTTATCTATTTTAGATCTAACAAAACAAATTTTTCATTTATTTTGTTTTCAAAGCCGATGAAAAATACTTATGTAGATTGGGACGTAAGATGAATACTAATAATAAAAGTAGGTTCAAGTTTAGAATTTGAAAAAAAAAAATAATTATATACATCATCTCTAATCCTTAGCACCACTTTGCGAACCTCCCTTACTTCCACATGGTATACATCCTCCTTTAAAAACATCAGTTGGGCTTCAATACCTATCGATTAAAATTAGAAAATCTACTAAAAACACAATGTACAGCATTTGGAGTTTTCTATCAAAACTTTCTTTTCTACCATTTTTTTCATATAATTTTCGATTACGGTTTCATTTCAGATTCCATCTTTTTGAAATTTCAATATAATTATTTTAAATATTTATCTCCCTCTTCCAAATTTGGTCGAAAAAATTTGAAATTCAATGGGTGTGCAACTGTGCATAGTGGAGCGTTGAGGAAAGGAGGTTTAATGAAATACTTTATAAATATAATAATACAAGCCAGGAATACCCATCCTATGGCCGGGTTTGCAAGTTATAGGCACGTTTTATAGAAATTATAAGAAATTGGAATGCATAAAGTATTCTTATCTGTGAAGGGAAGTGATTTGAATCGTTATTATTCTTGTGATAAAGAAATTCTGGTTACTACTGTAATGTTTCGTAACAGGTGTAGTGTTACTATGGTTAGGTACAGCACTACCTGAAGCTTCATCAAGTTTTCTTTTAGAAGATGCAACTCGACGGTTAACTCGCGAGTTGCGTCCAGTATCTATTTTCGCGGTGAGGGCATTTAATACACAAAACACACTGTCACACCGGATAATAGAAAATAAAAACGTAAGCAGCTATGACGCATTACTGGAGCTTGTTTTGATTTAGTAATAACCTTGCTTAACCGTTCATGACTGCAGGCCACACGCAATACCAAGTCTACCATATCCTTTCCAAAAACACTTAAGAAGTTGAATTTGGCACAAATGTAGTATTTCTTGCCATGAAATAATCATGTGAACATATATTTCTCAAGTTATAACTATTTTGATGGTACTCAAATTATCTTCAAATCGTGATAATCCGCCATTTCGGATCCATTTTGACTCAAATTTAAGAGGTCATATTCTGGTCACTAACTAATCCTACACACGAAGTTTGACCATTCTAGGCCGATTTGGTGATGAGATATGGAAGATTCATGAAATTTCCTGCAGTAATTTCCCCTCCAAAAGCCGTTTTTTGCTCCAACTCCCCTCCAAAATCACTGAGGAAGCTAAAATCAAGATAGGTTTGTCACTTGGACTCATTTTATCATATGACACGGCAATAAAAAATTTTCGACCCCTCCTGTACCCCACCACTATTTTAGGCTGATAACCCCGCCTTCCCCCTCCAACATCATGTATGAAAGTGAATTGGGGATATAGTATACATCTTATCCCCAATAGCTATATGAATTCATATTAGTTACATTTTTACCAACTTGAGGCTCCTCAAGCTCTACTCAAATTTTGATTATCCGCATTTTGGATCCATTATGATCCAAATTCAAGAGGTCATATTCTGGTCACCAACTAACCTCACACACAAAATTTGACCTCTTTAACTTGATTTTGTGGAGAGATATGGAAGATTCAAGAAATTTCATGACTCAAACTTCCCCTCAAAATGTACTAAGAAAACTAAAATTCACTCTTTCATATGAAATCAAAAACAAAAAATTTGAGGTATTCACCCTTTCTCCAGCTCTCCTCAAAATTTGAGTGATCCACCATTTTGAAATTTTTCGAAAAAACAAAGAAAGTACTTTTGCGCATTTTCAAGAAAAGTTCCTCACCGATTTTTGAGCGAATTTTATCCACACCCGCCCGCGCAAGGAGTGTGACAAAAAACGAAATTTCCTCAAAAACAGGTTTTTGCTCTAACTCTCCTCAAAATGCACTTAGGAAGCTGAAATTTAGGTATGTTGGTGTCCGTGACTCATTCTTTCATATGAGATGAAAAACGAAAAATTTGAGCTGTTTGCCCTTTCTCCAGCCCCCCCTCAAAATTTGAGTGATCCGCTATTTTGAAGTTTATCAAAAAAACAAAAAAGGTTGTTCTGCGCATTTTCAAGAAGAGTCTCTCACCAAATTTTGAGCGAATTTTATGAATACTCGCCCGCGCTACGCGTGGGGGGAATATATTATATACATACCAAAAAATTGGACATTTGCTAAATAATTATAAATGGTCTGAAACGCAAAGATTTGAAGACCCCACCATTCTCCGACCTTCCCTCCCCAAATCAGGTAGGCTGTAATAGCTGTGGTTTTTTAGTTAAAAACTCAGCTAAAAATACGCAAAAAGAAAGTCAACTTAGCGTTAGACACAGAAAAAAACACTATCGCGCACCCTATTAGAAACATCGATGAAATATCTCGCGTGATAACGCTGCGTCAAGTCGAAGAACTAAACCACCCCACTTCCCGCTGTCGCCTTCGTACGAACGTACGCGCTCGCTTCGAAACGAAAACCAACCACGTCTTACCCCGGAACCAGTAACCGCCCTGAAATGTCTATAAAAGTCGTCGTTTTTTGGGCACTTTGGAGTTTAATTACGACCCGAATATCGTACTTTTCGGAAATTTTATTTCACACAAACCATGCGCGCGTTATTGCGCGTTCGTTGGTGCAATTTTCGCATTGCTCGCTCCGGCGGTTCAGACGTGATGCCGCAACCTAGAAACGCCACTTTCAATTTATATAATAGATTATTTCTAGAGATAGGCGATGAGTCGTACGTTGGCCGTATATTATGTACTAGTTTGCGTAACACTTTATCAGTGAGAAGCGCAAACGTACGATTCTGCTCGAACACTGCAACGACGCAACCTAATTTAATGATTTGGTGCGTTGCACCTGTTACAATTTCATGACTCAAAACTTCTTCAAAAAGCCATTTTTTGCTCTGATTCCCCTCCAAATGCACTTGGCAAGCTGAAGTTTTGATATGTTGTGACATTAAAAACGAAAAATTTGAGTGATACGCCATTTTGAGATGTATCGAGAAAACAAAAAAATACCAGTCACTATCACGTAGGAATTTCCGTTCGTATTCATCTGCGCGATTTCCCCCTTGAAAAATTGGAATCCATCTGGCCAACAGTTCGTTTACTTTCACTGTAACCTCCGATATGTCCACTGGTGGAAATTCTTTCGCAAAACACCGCAGTTGGTAAATGAAATCTCATTATTAAAAGAGAAAATATAACACCAGTAGTCTGTTCAGTCTACCTTGCACGCAATGTAGACAATGCTCCCACTGCCAAAGTGACACAAAAACTGTCTCTAGATAGGAGATCAAGGAATTTTCGTATCTTTCAGATACAATGAAAACTTCATGTGAAGAGGTTTGCTCTCAAGTCAAAGTAAAGAACATCCCAGCGTCAATACTCCTTGGTGGAACCTAAAATTAGAAAACCCTAGGAGAAAAACAAGGAGGTTTTTAATAAAACCGAAAGCAGCAGTGAAGAACTCCAATTAAATCTGTTCAAAGATTCTTTAAAAGGATATTAAAAACAGATAGGGATCTCAAAAAGAAGATCATGGCAAAGAAAATCCACTGAAATGAAGTCTTTTAGAAGCATCAAGAATGAGAAATTACAAAATGTAAGCAAAGGCGATCGTTTGCTCATGTGGTCGGGCATATTTTCATTCGTTTCCATGGCTAGTTAATGGGTTTTGAACTCGACTCGCTGAACGAACATTCTGCCTGATGAAGATCTGGAAGGTGCTTTTCCAGATTTTTCATTTGATTTGAAATGGAATTTTACTCATACTTTGAGTTGAAATAGAGGAGAAACATGAAGCTCAAATTTGTGATTGTGATATCACATAATGCAGTTAGTTGAAGACACATAAAAGTTTCAGCCTCCTGAGTCAACTTTGAGGAGAGTTAGAGACAATAAAGGAGTTTTTGAGGGTATTTTGAAGTATAAATTGTCCATATTTCCCTTACATATTATGTAGGTACAAAGTTAAAGCTTTGTATGCGAAGTTATTTAAATATATGTCAAAATCGATTCAAAATGAGAGATTCTCAAATTTCAAGTTACATTTGACGATGAACAAATAGTTCAAAAGTTATCAGTGTAGATAGGTATATTCAAATCCAAACTGAATAATTGAAGAAATTAAAAAAAACACAAATTTACTTAACGTTTCAGCAAAACCAAAATGTTAGGCAATGTATATGTGCCATATAACCTTAAATATTTTATGAATGAATATTTATTTATTAATTTGTTTCCTTTTAGGTACAGAAAAATTTGGTGATTACTTTGACATATTTATTAAAAAAATGTCATCGATCGCAATAAAATCATTTCTGTCATCTGCTACGCATGAAGGGAATCCGAATTCGCTAGAAATAACACAAATTCAAGGAAATCAAATAAATTACACAAACGGTAAATATTACAAACATGTACGAGCGTGTAAATACAGGTTACCTCATGTCGCTGCTATCAGTAATGACATTGCGTATGAAAGCCGCTTTTCCCGAAGGTCCGATTCTCGGCAAATTGAAAGTTTTTTGAATGTTTCTTTTTTCAACTTTCAACTTGAACAAAAATTTATAATTTGTGCTACAAATAACGTTTTCCATTTTTTCATGAAAATTTTGATATTACATTTTTTGAGGTTGGCGTTGATTTTTTTTGCAATCTTGTCAAAAAAAAAAAAAGGTAGAAAAAGTTAACGCCAGTTTTGCAAAAAAAGGAAAAATGCGCTAATAGTTACGAAAAAACGAAAAAATGGAGTATGCTCTACACCAAACGTTGGTGCGGGCATTTGGTGAGGTTAGGTTCGGGATTTTTGTTTTTTATGAAAAAAATCTCTATTCTAGTATCATTTATTTAAAAAATATTGTTAAGTTGGATAAATTGTTATACAGCATCGTAGCAAACAAAGGTTGTTTTTATCTTAGTTGATTCCTGTTTTCATATATTGCTGTATTTTCAACTTCATTTTGCAATAATATGGAGATGAAGTTCGATTTTACGCTCATTTGATACGTATAAGGGGCAAAACATGAAAAAATACGTATCATACCACTTGCTCCGAGTATAGTTCTGACGATTTCCGAAAAAACAGGGAAATTCTGCTGGATACATGTATGAAGTCTTGAAGTTTGTTCATGTTCAGTTGAGAAACGCGCTCAAATGCGTACCTACTTTTGCTTTTGAAGTGCAAAATGAAAAAGTTTTCTGCGAGAAAATCTTCCATTCATTTGCAACTGAGAAACAAAAAAATCACCTACGATGCCACGAAATTGTTAAAAAAAGAAACAAGAATTTGTCGCTCCTCTAATTTTGCACTGAGTGCAAGTGCTCACTCTGCTTAAGCTTAAATTTGTCACTGATTAGTGTTAGCAGGTCTTCATCCTTGTGAAACTTCGCCCTATAAACAGGAATTGGGCGCTTTCTTATCTCCTGATGTCCTAATAACATGTTTAAAGGATTGTATTGATAGGTGAACTCGTGAGTAATAATCGTACTGAGAATCACTGACTTCGAACAGCTTTTTGAAGGGGAATAGTCGCATTTAATTGACGCTTCAATTCAGGAAAAGTGAAGAAATTTATGCAGTGAAAAGCTTCGAGTAAAGGAGAGGAACGTGCGTTATTGTCTTGCGTGTCTATATAGATGCAAAATCTCTGATGATGAAACTCTATTCATTTTAAAACCCTAGAATGCTTCCCTGTTGCATCCCAGTACTCAAATTAACAAAGCGGTACTGCGCTTATGACAACACTGATTTTCTAACATTTGTTACTTATTTACTTTTGTTTTTCTATCATTCTTTCGCCTATTTATGGGTTAATTAAAGACCGAAAACAAATTTACCACTTTAAGTTTGTTTTTATTTTTGTTTTTTTTTTTTAATAATCAAAACATTATAGAATTAAAATTATTTTTATTTTGTATACTTTTTTTATTGGTGCTCGCAACACGAACGGATTTAATTTCCTTCATACTCAACTTGAATCAAGAAATTTAAAAACATTATAATATTTAAGTGAAAAACTATTCCTCTTTCTCACCCCGAGAACCTTTTTTATGTTTATTCTAATAAAACTTTGAATATTGAATTTTTTGATTTATAATTCAAAAAATTTAAAACTTATGTAGGCGAGTTGTAGAGATGGGCATCTATCTTATATTGAGGAAAGTGTGCTCTAATCTATTTAGTAATTTTTTAATACAGTACTTGATGCTTGATGGGCATTTTCAAAAGTTATTTTTCATAAAAATTAAAAAAACACTTTTTTTCACATACTTTTTTGCACTCAATTCAAAATATTTCTCTTCTCACTCCCCTCCCCCTATATGCACAATTTTTAACCGATAATACTACATGTTATGTTCTACATGTTGATGCAACTCCCATATTCTCATCATCAATAGGTCACGAGATATTTATTTTCAATTTTTTTTTCAAACCGTATATCTCAGCTACTTCAATATTTTGAATAGGCAAACATCATTATTATGGCTTCATTACAGCTGAGTATTCACCGCACAAAAAGGACAAGACGTTTCGGAAAAAATTCTGCGTTGAAGAGTTTTTAAGCTATTATAATAAATTTATTGGCACCCCTGGGAAGCAGTGGGAAGCATTATAGGGTTAAATATGCGAAGCTCATGCTCGTATTAAAATAGGAAATTTAGAACAGTTCCCAAAAAGTGAGTATTGGTGTTTAATTTTATACAGTATTTATAGATACCTAAGAATCATCATTATACCGGTACCTATGTGCCATATGCTAAAGAATCTTGTTTTTATGTTGTATGCTTAGGACTGAAAGCGATAAAAAGACCAAACTTCGGTTTAAACGGTAAGCAGAATCAATTTTACTTAATACGATTGTAATTACATATGACTAATGGACGAGTAAATAATAACGACTCAAAAGATTTGTGATTTCAGAATATTACTCGCGAATGAAATTACGTATTTAATGCATACTGCTCATCGCTCTTCGTATTGAAATCAACATTTTTATAAATTTTGGTTCTTTTTCGGTCAGGGTGACTTAGTTTATATATTAATTTTTCAGTCCCCGTTTCTTCTTTGCCATACATACATTTTTTCATCTTTTAAATTTTTCAAAAAAAACTATCCAGTCTCTCCCCAGAGAAATATTTTTTCTAATTGCTTTGATGCGTTTAGTAGACCTTAAAGTCTCTTATTCGTTTTGGCAAATATTGTTGAAATAACTTAATTTATTTTTTATACCATTTTTACACCAGAGAAACTTCATTGTATACCTCACATGCCAAAGCAAGCCGCAAAGTTTTATCGCTCATAGTTCTTGAGATATATTCTATTTCATGATCACTGTGAGCAATTTTTTTTTCAATCTGGCATATCTCAGCCGCTTCCGATATTTAGGCAGGCAAACCATGATACATGTATGTAACTTGAGTTGATCTGTCTGCCATCGGGTGGTGCACTCGAAACGGAACACCCTGTATGCGAGCAGGTTGTTAAAGAACCTTTATTTACATAAACGAACCATTATCACCTATATCAAGGTATTAAAAAAACTCATCCCTTCCCTTTCTGTAATGTATCGCCTATAAGTTCCCAGTACCTGCTATTTCGCTGTAAAAGATTATGACAAATCCGAACGACCCCATAACTGAAAGAAGCAAGTATCGCAGATTAACCCATTTATTTAAACAAAAATCAACTATATGTTTTAAAAAAACAAAAACTAATGAATCAAGTCTGAAGTAAACAACTAAATCCCTCGTCATAGTCACTGTAATCGAAGACAATATTATTAATTTAAAAAAAAAAATCAATAGTTTTATTTTATTACTTTTTTCACGCCCATGGAGTTCGTGGAGAACCATAATGTCATCTATTATAGTGTACCTCATTTCTTTCATAGATTATAATAATTTCGTATATTTTACCAAGCCAAGCATCGATTTCGTTCTGAATAAGGTGATTCCGAATAGAGAAAATGGCATTGATGTAATAGGTGAGCTAAAATTTAACCTTTTTTTTTAATTTTGATGTTAGGTTAGACTTAGAATTCCTTTACGTAAACGCTTGTAATCCTATACGTACGTAGAATTGTACCTAAAATGGAGAATTTTTCTACGAGTTTTGGAGGATTAAATATAGATACTGGCGTGTACCGAATTTCGAATTTTTTCAAAAAATGGACTGGGTCATTAGAGTTGCTGAATAACCTCAAAAGGACATCATAAAAATTTCAACCACCTGACTCAATTTTTAGACCCTCCTCAGCAGAGTCAAGAATCAGGGACACACATTGCCGCCGCGCCCCCTTACAAAATGTTGGTAATTTTGTGAATAAAATTGTGAAATTTTTCCGTTAGATACATCTCATATTTTAGAAACATACACATAATACCGGAGTCTGGAAAAGGTGACCTGTTCTCTATGACTTAGTGAGGAGATATGAGGCCAGGGAGAAGCGGAGTCTCGCATTTAGCGGAGCTTGTTGGAAAGAGGAATATCGTGACATTCATAATTTGTAATTTGAATATTAAATTAATTTTTTTTATTAACATATAAGTTTGATAGTGGAGTAGGGAAATCGAGAATTGAGAAAAGGATGGAACTTTCTTTGGCAGCGATATCTACCAATTTGTTTCCTTGAGTAAGGAGCGAGAAATTTCTCTATCGCATGGGGACTATCTGGAATCATGGAATTTCAAGGGATATTTCAGGGAGATTAATCAGTTCTATAGTATGAGATGTGGTTGGGAGATGTCAACAGTTTATGATAGTTTAATAGCGAAGAGTTCGGTAGAGAGATTGGAGAAGTGTTTAGGGAGTGAGAACCGTACAATGATGAAGAAGGGAGATGTTATTCCACAACCTATTCTATTTGAGGGTTTTGAACAATCTGTATAGATTGGGCAAAAAGCTGTTCCACGTGTGGGTGGGATTTGTCCGTAAGTGTGAGGTCGATGTTGATGCTAAAAAATTATGTAGGGGAAGCAGGGGTGTTGGAGTTGAGTGTAACAGAGGTGTCTCAAGATGCAGAGGTTAGTGTGAGGTTGAATTCTTCTTGGAAAGTCAAAATTGAGGAGGTAATGAATGTGAGGGAGTTTGTAACAGACGTTTGTATCGTATCACAGTAACTAATCTTTTTCATAAAAATTTGTAATTACCTGAAAATTTGTTTTTTGCAAATTTCAAATTCCTAAAAACCTTGATTTCCTTCGAATAGTCTAAAAATTGAGTTTGGGGCTGAAATATGTATAAAATGCTTTTGGAGTCATGCAGCAATAATTTATTTTCACCACGCCTTCTTCACTTTTTGAAAAAAATACGAAATTTGGTCAACTACTTCAAGTGCTATAAATATTATCTGTAAGTGTAGATTTTGCATCATGGATTAAACAAAACTTTATGTATCAAAAATAATTTTTTTTGTTTTTCATCTGTAGCGAGTATAATGAGTTTGTGTCAAGATATAAACAATGATAGCGGCATTTCTCTTGAGTGTAAGTATTCAAAAATCATTTGAAATTTAAATAAAAGTAATCGTAATAAAATTAAATGTAGCATATTATTGATTAGTTAAAATATTCATTCCCTTGGCTAATTATTTTTACAGACAAATACGCAAATTTACTCTTCAGAAGTAAGATATATGGGTACCACATTTGATCTGTGGTTTATGCTTATTTTGTTTTTTCATTTTTTTTTTTTTTTTTTTTTTTCATAATTATTATGTTTGCTGATCAACGATGGATTTAAGCACAGACTACATAGATTGCACGCTAGAGTGCCAAAGTTTTAAGAGTGGCAATGATTTCGAGGCAATTATCGAAAAGAAGTGCGAAAAGAAATGCGAAAAATGGAAATTTATTTTACGAGTGTTTTATTTATTAAATTTTTGAATACATTTTTAAAAAATATTTTTCATTTTCATATTACTATTAATTTGTTTTGAATGTTTTCCATTTAAAAAAAATAATACATGTAAACTTACACATACTCAAAATTTTTCTTTGGCATTTTGTTTTTTTTTTCAGTGTAATAATTATGAATTTTATGTTTCGTGGAGGCTTAGTAAATTATAAGATTATAACATTTTCTAAAAGTTATGTAGGGAAAGTGGTAAATTAAGAAAGTGTGAAAATAAAAGTATAAAAAAAAAGAGAATGGGTACAAAGTTTTATGAAGTCTATAAAGAAAAGTGGTTCGGTTTTAGTAACAGTATAAACAGGTCGTGTTTGTTAGCGTTCAGTGTTAAACGCACGTTAATAATACAATTCAATATAGTGCTTATCTAAAAGATAAAATAATGTCCGAAGAGTTTAACGAAAAGCTGATGGAAGAAATCCGTTCTATCAAGGAGATAGTTAATGATACCAATACGAAAATAGGTACCATAACAACCCAAATTCAGGACTTAGAACAAGAAAACAAGAAACTAAAGCAAGCGGTAAAAAGCTTAGAAGACGAAAACTTTCAACTATCGAAAACCGTATACCAACTGGAACAATACAGCTATAAAGGTAACTTAATTATAAATGGCGTTCCCTATAGAGACGACGAAAACGTACGTGAACTAGTTTCAATGCTGGCACAAAAATTAAACATAAACGTTAGAGATTACGATATCTGCGCCGCACACCGACTGCCAACGAACAAAGGCAGAATTCCGTCTATTGTGGTGAAACTAAACAACCATGAATTGAAATCGATTATGATAACAAACGCAAAAAGGCAAAAATTACACGGTAATTCGATGGGTTTCGATCCAGCTCTTCCCATTTACATAAACGAACACCATACAAAAAAAACAAGAGAGTTTATAAATCTGGCAAAAAAGTTACAGTCAGAAGGAAAAATAGCGTATACATGGGTTAGAGACGGGAAAGTGTTCGTTAAAGTAACGGAAAACAGCCCTCGGTTTCTGATCACCGACTTGTCGGAACTAACGAACATAGCGCAACTAGATCTACCCAACGAATCCGACAAAGAGGAGTTACAAAGCGAGGACAGCGAAGAACCAGGAAACGACGGGAGTCTCAAGGCAACTCGAAAAGAACCGCAGCGCCCAAAACAAAGAGAGAACTTCGTCCAAAAAGTAACCAGCGTCAACTAACAATCGACCAGCTAACAATAAACGCGAAGAAGCCTACGAAAACAACCAAAAAGAAATAGAGAACAAGGCCGACCTCAACCAAATGCCCAGGTACGCCTAGTCAGCGAGGGTATCTACGACTAACCTCCCAAACCTACGAAAACAAAAAAACACAAATCACACCAAACGAAAATAACCTAAACACACCTAAAACAGCTCAACCTAATAATAAACCAACAATTAACCTAAATAATAGAAATCCCAACCGTCTGGATTGTACCGTAAAAAATATAAGTAACTCTAAGATAAAAACTATTAAAATCGGAAGCTTGAACGTAAGAACACTAAAAAGCAGAGAAAACCTCCTGGAACTTGAAAACGCCTTCATTGAATCTAATCTAGACATATTGGGACTATCAGAAATAAGAAGGGAAGGGGAGCACATTATCCAAACTAAAAGAGATAACCTATTTTGCTATATAGGCAACAACGAGGGTCAAAGAGGGGTAGGATTTATGATAAAAAAGAAATGGATAAATAATTTAATAGAATTCAAAGGAATTAATGATAGAATCGCTATTGGAAAAATTAAAATAGGGAAAGACAAAATACTAAATATTATCCAAACGTACGCCCCAACATCTACAAGTCAAGACTCAGAATACGAAAAATTCTTGAATACAGTAGGCGACACCTTCGAAAATTTAAAAAAAGGAATAAAAAATCAAACTATTATCATGGGAGATCTAAATAGCCAAATTGGTCAAAGAGAATCTAATGAAGAATTAATAATAGGGCCCTACACCTACGGTTCAAGAAATGAAAGAGGAGAGAAATTACTCCAATTTTGCCTAGAATATCAACTAAAAATAGTAAATACAATGTTCAAACATCGTAAAGGAAAAAGATGGACCTGGTTGTCCCCAAACCAAAAATTCAGAACCCAAATTGATTATATTATTACAACGCAAAACTGCAATAAAATAAAAAACTTCAACGTACTAAACTTCCCCTATAATTCAGATCATAGGCTAATCTATTGCGATATAAGTCTGGACGGTTGGCGATACACAAAAAAGAAAAACGCTAACAACTTCTATAAAAAAGGTATAACCTATACAGAAACTAGTCACAGAAACGTCAATACAAAAACATACAAACGTTGAACTAAGCTATGAAACAATTACTAAGATTATAAAACAGGCTACTGAAAAAACAGTAACAGAACAAAAAGAAACAAATTCCTTAATGAAACTACCTGATCCTATAATAAAGCTAATCAAAGAAAGAGAAAATTTAAAAAAAAGGAATAATAAGTCTAGCAAAGATAGAATAGAACTAAACTTGATGTGTAAACGCATTAAAATAGAACTTAGAGAATTTAATAGAAAAAAAGAAGAAGAAATAATTCAAAAAACTTTAGAAACCACCAAAAGCACAAAATTTATAAAAAAATCTCTTAGCATAGGTTTAGAAAAAATAACTTTTCTAGAAGACGATCAAGGTAACAGACACCATGATAGAAAAGAAATCATCGAGATAGCTTCAAAATTTTACCAAAACTTATATCGAAACGAAAACGAAAACATACAATACTGTACAATAGACGAAACTGACATACCACCACCCGTCCTTCACTCTGAGATAGAAAAAATCTTTAGAACTCTAAAAAACAACAAAGCTCCTGGTCATGACGGAATAAACAACGAGCAAATAAAATATGGTGGAGAGGGAATGAAAAAACTTTTAACTAACCTTTTCGATATAATCCTCCAAACACAATCAATCCCAAACGAATGGAAGAAATCAGATATAATTCTAATTCACAAGAAGGGAAGTAGAAATAAAATTGAAAATTATAGACCAATAAGTTTGAGTAGCTCGATAGCTAAAACTTTCTCATCTTTTTTGTTAAATAGAATAAAAGATGCTATTGACTTACAACAACCAAACGAACAAGCAGGATTTAGAGCCGGATTCTCTACGATCAATCACCTACACTCAATAAATTTATTAATTGAAAAGTGCAATGAATATAATAAAAATCTTACACTAATTTTCGTCGATTTCTCCAAAGCTTTTGACTCTCTAGACCAATCTTTCATGTTAAATGCATTGATAAATCAAGGGATATCCAAAGTTTACATTAAAATAATATCCAAAATGTACGAAAACCTACAAGCCAGAATTAAAGCCGATAGAACAGGAGAATACTTTAGGATAAACAGAGGAGTAAAACAAGGTGATCCTCTATCCCCAGTACTTTTCAACTGTGCACTGGAAGAAATTTTCAGAAACTTAGACTGGGGGGAAAAAGGGATAAAAATAGAAGGGGAATATCTTAACAATTTGAGATTCGCTGACGATGTAGTTTTAGTAGCGGAATCTGGACGCGAAGCTAGCGAGATGCTAATAGAACTGATAGAAAAAAGTAGAGAAGCTGGCTTAAGCATAAACCTTTCAAAAACAAAAATCCTAACTAAAGAACAAAACCTACCTTCTATTAAAATTGGGGAAAGTGAAATCGAAAAAACAGACAATGTAATATATCTCGGTCAAAGGATAGGATTAGATAATAACACAACAAAAGAAATTGACAGAAGAATAAATTTAACATGGGGAAAATATTGGTCGCTACAAAAAATCTTCAAAGGACCCTACAGTAAAAAATTGAAATGCACCATATTCAATTTGTGCTTAGTACCCGTCATGACCTATGGGGCTCAAGTCTGGGCCTTGAATAAAAAAAATGAAGACAAAATAAAAATAACTCAAAATTCATTAGAAAGGTCAATTTTAAAAATAAAAAGGAAAGACAAAATTAGAATCGGCAAAATTAAACAACTTTTGAAATACAATCTGGATATGGTAAAATTAGCAAAAAAGAAAAAATGGGAATGGGCGGGACATATTGCACGAATGAAAAACAAAAATTGGGTCAATAAAATCACATTTTGGCAAATTTTAGAAAAAAGAAAAAGGGGAAAACAAAAAACGAGATGGAGGGACGGCTTTACTAAACTGCTACGAAACAACATGTTCCATAGGATTGCACAAGATAGGTGTGAATGGGCTAGGTTGGGAGAGGCCTTTGCCCTACTATAGGGCCTAACGTAATATTAATATTATAATATATATATAAGTAAACATGTAATATTACGTAAACTAGGCTGTAAATAAATAAATAAATAAAGAAAAGTGCCTAGTTATACGTTTTTTTTATTGCATTTTAATGATTGCAAGCAACTGTAAAAACTGTTTTTCTTTCTATGTTCCTCATACTTCATGGAAATACTTAATTTGAAATAGCCTCTAAATAAGTGAAAGTGATATTTTTTCAATTCATTGTATAAATTCATAATGTTTGGGATTTTTTCTTCATCTTCTCAAGTTTTTAATATTAAAAAAATTTTTGTTTTATTTTACCCTATGAAAAAAAATTTCAAAAAGTACATAGATTTTTGAATGATTTATTCCAATAAAAAATGGTAACATTCCAATTTCAATAAAATTTGGACTACACATGTGTTCCTAAAAAGTTGGAAAACATCCATTATACCGACTTCCTTTTTATGAACTAAAGAAGAACCTATTTGATATCAACAACTATCGTTCAGTTTCCCTAACATCTAACCAATGCAACCTACTTGAAAAAATAATGAAGGCTTTCTATGGATATTCGGAGAAGCAAATCTTGGTGAAAATTTTTTACAAAACGCATCTAATCAAATATTTCTCTAGTCTCAATAAAACTGTCTAAATATTTGCAACCATCGCAATTGTTGCTTTCGAAATCTAATAATCAACCTTAACGGAGCTCGTATACCTACTTCCAACACAGTCAAATCTAAGGCTTAGATTTAATGAAAAACTTTACTGGATAGCTCATATAAATGAAGTTTTAAAAAAAATGCCTCTCAAAACTTAATTTATGAAAAAATTTTTTTCACATTTCCATGACACCTCAGTACACTAATCGATCTCAAACACTATGCTAAATCATTAATGTACAACGATTTTCAAAAATATTGGTACCAGACTCCTAACAGCAATAAACTAAAAAACATTAAAAGCACTGTTTCATCCTAGAAAATCGCAAAAAACCTAACCGTAAATTCATCACCGTTCTTACCCACTTACGTACCGGGCATTCGTGTCCCTTGTTCCAACAACACCGTTCCACATCATCCTTCCTGACGACCAAAATCAAATCAATAATTTTTTCTAATTTTTGAAGTCTACTATTCTAATCAAGAAAATATAAATTACATGCCAGGGTGACAGATTAAATTATGTCTTAATAACGACATTTCTGGAAATCTGTTGCTAATAAAGCTTTTTTTTTTCTTTCACAGATGAATTAATGAATTTTTTCGTGTCGCATAATTATGGTAAATACATTTTTTAATTTTTTTCTTTTGTAATTAATAAATTTTTTCATCCATTTTTTTTTTTTTTCATTTCAACATTATTTGAAAATGTAATAACTGAAATGTATATAAACTACGTATCATCACATCATTTTAAGTATAAATTGATAAAAAATAAAATTCAATTCTTGCTTACCCGCAAAAAAGGAATCAAATAAGGTAATAAATAAGCATGCTTATTATAAAGATTCAATTTGATTAAATGAAATCCAATTCATTTTAAATATAATTTGATCAAATCATATCTTGTTTAATTATATTTCATCTGTTTCCGTCTAATCTTGTCAGATTAAGTCTTATAAGTTATAGATATCAAATTACTTATACGTAGGCATTTCGTTGATCTATCTAATTTCTTCAAATTTTATTTCATTTGATGAATTTTTATGAAATGAAATACATTTTATTTTGTTATGTTATAGGCAAAGAAAATGATTTTGACACTCAATATTGTTATGCTAAAGAAGAATTTGCAAGTTCTACTGCAAGATGGCCTGGAGAGACATGTAAGTAGATACTTGGTCTATCATCTAATTTACATCAAACGTAGCTAGGTAGATATTTGTCTTGAAAATTTCCCAATGATTTTAGCAAATTGACCGTGTTACTTCCTTACTTAGCAATAATACATCTTTATTTCATATTTTTAAGCGAGATTTAAAACCTCCCACTCCCCTTCCAACATGATGTATGGAGGTGAATTGGAGATATAGTATACATTTTATTCCCAATAATCATACGAGTTCATATTAATTACATTTTTACCAACTTAAGCATCCTCAAGCTTTACTCAAATTTTGATGATCAGCCATTTTGAATCTATTTTAACCCAAATTCAAGAGGTCATATTCTGGTCGTCAACTAACCCCACATACAAAGTTTGACCTTTTTAGGTTGATTTGGTGAGGAGATATGCAAGATTCAAGAAATATCATGACTCAAAACTTCCTCAGTAAATCGTTTTTTGTTCTAACTCCCCTCAAAATACACTTAGGGAGCTCAAATTTGGATATGTTGGTGTCCGTGACTCACTCTTTTATATGAGATGGAAAACAAAGAAATTGAGCTATTTTCGCCAAAATTTGAGTGATCCGCCATTTTGAATTTTTTTGGATAAATAAGAAATTAGTTTCATTAGATTTTTAAGGTGAGTCTCTCACAAAGTTTAGAGCGAATTTCATAAATACCTGCTGGCGTTACGCGTGGGAGAAAAAAAATATATATACACCAAAAAGTTGGACATACCCTCACTTCCTATACCAGGTAGGCTTTAATAGCTACGGTTATTAAATTGAAAACTCATCTAAAAGTGAATATTATTTAGGATTTAAAGTCTTTGGAAGTAAAAGTATTTGAGGAAGATTTGTTACCTTTGTCGCCTTTGTTGTCAGGGGCGTAACTAAGGAGGGGATGGGGGGAGCTTCCCGTTGGGAAATTTATAATTGTTCAACGTTCAAATTGGGAACTTTAAGTAAGAACTCGAGTAAATTCGAACTGATGCCAACTTTTACTGTATCATATATAGCGCACAACCAGGGACGTAGCCCCCTTGGCTTTTGGAAAGTTGGTAAACTTGACCACTTGCGAAGTATTATTACAGCTATTTTTAAATTTTTTGAAGACTAAAAAAAAAAAAAAAAGGTCAACAGTTGGTAAAATTTTTGGTTATACTCCCCCCCCCCTCCTGAAGAATGTCCTCGGTACGCCTCTGTTTGTTGTATCGGCTATTCATGTCTGAACACTGAAAAACTTTATTGCTGTTGTACAAGCGTGACCAAACTAAGAGTATAATTTGAATGATCCTTACTAGCACGACATTGGTCGTATTTAGATTTTGAGCAAAGTTTTTCCATTCAAAACAAATTTTTCTCGTTTTTATTCCTTTTTTACATAAGTTTTTCATTATTCACTTTTTCTGTATTACTTATACAGCTTCAGTATATGGCTAAAAAGAAGATTCAATCGGATCGATTGTAGATAACGTATAATCAATCATATATAGAATATTTCAATGGAATGCTTAATTTGTTTCAAATAAGAAACCTAATCGTATTCGAACAATTTGAATACCAATACTAGTGAAAAGCTTAAAAGTTCCATTAGTTCTGTTATTCCATTGCACTTAGTAAGAATTTGAATCTCACGGGAGTGAAGCATCGAATATTTGATTTGCTCGATTAGCTTCGATACGCGGTATACATTACTCCAATCAAATATTCTATTTTTTTTTTTTTTTTGAAAGTTGATTGCTCTAATTATTATCATGTATCTAATTTTCAACATTTTTTGGATGCCGCATTCGAGGGTTTAAAGAATTATAATTTAATTTGCTAACATATTAGGTATACTTATTTCATTCAAATCCGAATTGTAACAATCCAAAAAATTTGGAAAAACTGAAATTTTTTTAACGTTTTTACAAAAGCAAAATGTTGAGGCAAATTTGTATATCCTATACTATATCCTTTAGTGTTTTATGGGAATGAATATTTATTTATTTATTTCTTTTTAGTTTCTTACATATTTGGTACTTACTTCTACACATTTATTGAAACAATGTCATCGATCACAATGGCGTCATTTCCGTCACCTACTACATTTGAGGAGGATCTAAATACGCAAGAAAAAAAGACAGCAATAATAGAGAACCAGAAGCATTATATAAATGGTAATTATGTGCGAGTAAATAAATACAGGTTAGCTTATGTCGCTGGCAACCAGAAATGATAATGGGTAAGAAAACCGATTTTACCTAAGGTGCGATTCGCGGCAAATTTGAAAGTTTTTTGAATTTTTTATTTTTTTATTCCATTACATATGTGTCTAAGTCTGAACAGTGGATTTATTTACACGTTTTTGAGGTTGCACTGATATTTTTTAAAATCTTTTCTAAAAAAAAAAAAAAAAAAAAAAAAAAAAAATGGAAAAAGTCACGCCTTCTCTCGGAAAACGGAATACCGAGTAAATATTTACAAAAAAATGGAATAGGCTCTACCAAACGTTGGTGCGGGCATTTGGGGAGGTTAGGTTCAAGTTTTTTGTTGTTGTACCGAAAAATCTGGTATTTCTAGCTAACTAAGAATCATCATTATATCGGTACCTACATATGTGCTATATGCTAAAGAATTATGTTTTTATGTTGTATGCCTAGTACTGACCGCGATGAAACTATTAATGAACCATTATCATAGTAAGTAAAATCAATTTTATATTGTACGATCGCGATTACTCGTGACTAATGAATGATTAAAAATAATAATGACTCGAAAGATTTATTCGCGAACGAAATTATTAAATACTTAGGTACTGCTTATAACACATGAATAATTGATATAGCTAAATCATTCATAAATGACTCATTCAGTCATTCTATGAAATTTGAGTTTAGTTTTTGATTTTTCATAGCTTTCTACAATATGTTAATTTATTTGAAAATGAAATCTTGTATGTATGTACATACATATATGTATATCATTGTATGAAGATTAAATATTTCAAAATCTAAAATCGTAGGCGAGTTATTTTATTTCGTTCTTATTTTACAAGTATTTGGGGGTACTTTTCACAGCCAGTCTGGCCAATAACGAGAGCCCACTCTAAACCTGTACAATACATATGTACTTATAAACTAAAAGAATGTAGTTTATACATTACGTTATGCATCCTCAATCCCCCACTCCAATCCAAGCCACCTTAAACTAAACGAAGTCCTAATCTCTTCCCTCCAGTACCTACATTACTCCCGCACCGTAGCCAGTTAACTCCATTCCAATAATATCTAGCCCTTTCGCCTTTTTGATAATTTTATTGCTCATGGACATTGGTGTAGATCTTGAATAGGCGAAATTCGTATTCATTCGAGCGAAGAACCTAAGGAGTCTATACTGGGTCATGTAAAGGGGGGCGCAATAAAATGCGAAACCTTAAGGAAATTTGTGGAAGTGTGAAATACTTAGGTACTATTAAGAGCACCATAAGAAAAAAAATACAACATTAAGGATATATTTCACATACACGGTTCTTTTTTTTGGCATAACTAAACTTCACAGGCACTATTTATGTTATTTATATGAGAACGAAAATTGATAACGCTAAAAAAGTGAATTCCACTTTATAAGAAAGGTATAAGCTGTGAAATATGGCCTCCTCAAAAGCCAATTTATTATTGCGTTTTTCTCGACGAATGATCACTTAATCAAAAAAACCTTCTGTGAAGTTTCTCAAATTCTTATTATTGGTGTATATTTCAAATTTCAAGTGAAACAGATAAGTAGTATTTGAGAATCAAGAGGTACGAAAATGGCTATTTGGCAGGCAAACCAGTATGCAATCGTGTATGTAGAATAGACCCTTCATGTCAAAAAAAGGTAGTTTTAATAATTCTAATATCTCAATAAAAAGAAAAATAATATAATACATAATATACATGGTAGTAATACCAACTATGTTAACGCGTTTACGCTTAAATCATACTAAAATCAACCATAATTACCTATATCAGGGTATTAAGGAAACACATTCCTGCCTTTCAGTAATTTATTAGGTACCTACAAATTCCTAGTACTAATCTATGGTCCAACAGGCAAAAAGTGCTCTGGAAAAGGAAATCAGTTGGCTTTTTGTGTGTATGGGTCCCACCAAAATCCCGAAAAATGGCACTTGGGATTTTTGCTCTAGCACAATAAAAACCCTGTTTTTCTCATTTTTCAAAGTTGACCGGGGACAAACCATTTTTTCATGGTCTGGCAACGAACACTCTCCTTACTCCAAATATATGTCAATTTCTTTGGGCAACGAGCACAATGGAGTGTTAACGACCGCTTGTGATTTTTTGTCAAATTTCGCCATTTTTGGCTCATTAATGGCTCCGTAGGTTTCATTTGGACTGCGGGACAAAAAAAAACTCAGTGTATGCATGGATTCATTCCACAATCATTAAGCCCAAGTTTATGGAAAATGGTTGGCACAATAGGCTGTTGTCAAATTTCAAAGCTGAGAAAACGCGTCATTGTCGCTCCTGTATGTCAAAAATGACTAATGAATGAACTTTCGCAAACTGCAACGCGAACTATCAAAATAAGTTAAAACTTCACGAGCAACTCAAAAATATTGGTCAAAATATAATTTAGGTATTTTTTGAGGAATTTCTAGCCCAAAATTAGGTCAATGTTTGAATATTTAAAAACATTGGCGTGTGACCTATGAAAATAGGATAGAATTCCGCCAAAAGCTCGGAAGTGTTGACCGATTTTTTTTGAGCAATTTTTGAGAATACTGAGCCAAAAATTAGGCCAGTTTTTGAGTATTTTCAAAGAATTGGTGTGTGACATGAAAGTGGGGAGTCAAAAATTAAAATATCCTAAATCAACATTTGTTTTGAGCACCTTTGAGAATTCTGAGCCCAAAATTAGGTCAATTTTTGAGTATTTTCGAAGGATTGGTGTATGACCGAAAGTAAGGTAGAAGTTCGGCAAAAACTCAGAAATATTGACCAACCATTTTTTTGAGCAATTTTTGAGACTTTTGAGCCTTTGATTGAGAAGTTTTTTAGACAGTTTTGAAAAATCATTACTCATCAAATTGGGATAGAATTTCCCGAAGAAATGAAAAGTAAATTTTTTGAATGAAACGAAAGCAGCTATTTTTTTCAGTTTTTCAAACTTGCTTGAAGTAAGCGTGTATTGCGAGACTTCGTCACGGATCGACAATAATCGTGTGTGATCGACGTATATGTGCGAGCGACGCATACCAGAAATACAACTAATTTTTATGTTTTTAATTGACGATATTTTTCAACATTGTTAGCTCACTATACACCACCATTAATTTGCTAGAGAAATGATTTATGTATAAATTAAAAATTGGACCGCGCTCAAAATTTTCATAAGTTCCTCAAAACAGATGTTAATTGGTATGTTTGAATTTTTGACTAGATTTTACCCCACATACTAGAGTGATGAATCAAGTCTGAAGTAAACTACTAAACACCCTCTGCGTACTAGTCACTGTAATCAAAGACACTCGTCTTAATAATTAAAAAAAAAAAAAATCAAATACTTATTATTTTAGTGTTTTTTTATTCCCATGGAGCCGGTGGAGGACTGCGAGTATAATGTCATCTACTAACATAGTGCACCTCGTTTCTTTCTCAGATTTAGATGCTTTATTATATTGTACGGACTCAAAAATCGATTTCCTTCTGAGAAATGTGTTTCCGAATGTTCAAAATACCACTGCTATATTAGGTAAGCTTAAATTTAGCATTGTTTTCAAAATTTCGATCGATGTTAGAATTTAAGTATATCACACCACTTGAGCATCATACCGGCTACCACCCTACCACCTTGGCTAATCCTTGACTTATCAATCGACCTATCTCTATCACAACTTGCAAAATACACTCCGAACTATATAATTTCCTCCACTGTTACTAAAATGATCTCTAAATACCCTGGATATGCTATCTTTTTTACTGATGGCTCTAAAAGTAAGGAAGGTACGGGATATGCAGTGTATGGAGATTATCCTGATTTTGGTACACTGCGCTTTTCGTTACCACCTGCGCTCACCATACTTTTAGCTGAATTGTTTGCGATAAAACTATGTCTCGATGCCCCAATATATGTATATCCGAAAATTCTCATTCGCTCAGACTCTCTCAACGTCATTACCTGCTTGAAAAATTTCATAAGAACCAACACCCTGTAGCTATGGAGATTGACACTCTCCTCGCAAGAACCTCCAATCAAATACAGTATGCATGGGTGCCTGCACACAGAGGCATAACTAGAAATTAACTTGCAAATACCGCGGCAAAGCAAGCTTCTACCATTTCTCCTTTCCCCCATGTACCAACACCAATCGCACACTTCAAAACCTTGATTAAACATAAAGTTTCAGAAAAATGGTCTAACATCTGGTCACGTACTCCTACGTCTAATAAACTGTGATATGTTAAAGCAGATACGCTTTCCTGGCGTACTTCAATGCGTGATTCCAGAAGAGAGGAGGTCCTTCTGTGTAGACTCAGAATAGGTCACACTCATCTCACTCATTCTTGCCTGCTTTCACGTACCCTACCTCCATCATGCGACCAGTGCACACTTCCACTATCTGTGAGCCATATTCTACGGAATTGCCCCCAATACATCTCTTTACGTCACAAATAAAAACTTCCTCCAACTCTTCCTAACCTTCTCGTAGATAACAAAGTGATTGTTTCTTCCCTTCTTCATTTTATTGAAGAAGCCTGCCTCTTTCCACTGCTCTAACCCCAACTGATCTCATGCCTCTAGTCAAGCTACCGTAAATGGCACGTGAATTAATAAAAAAAAAAGTATAGATACTAGGGTAGAACCGGATTTCGGTTTTTTTTTCTCGGAAAATGTAGTTTCATTAGAGTACCTAATTAAATATCTTCGAAAAGTACTACCGATTCAACAAAATTTCAAGTAATAACTAAATTTTTTGTTATATGATTTGTAGTGAGCATAAAGAAATTGTGTAACGATATAAACAATGATTCATGCATTCCAGTAGATTGTAAGTATTCAAAAATTATTTAAAATGCAAATAAAACAAGCTGTACAAAAAATGGAATAAAGCATATTATTAATTTACTAAAATATTGTATTATCGTGACCGATTCTTTTTGCAGATAAATATGCCGAATTACCTTTCAGAGGTAAGATATGTACCATATTTTGACCTATGGTTTATGCTTGTTTTGTTTTTTTGCCATAATTATTATATTTGCTGATCAGCTATGGATTTAGGCACAGACTACACTATATACATGGTGTTCCCTTTCGGGTGCACCACCCACAAATGGCAGATAGGTCAACTCAAGTTACATACATGTATCATGGTTTGCCTGCCTAAAAATCGGAAGGGGTCGAAATATGCGAACTTGAAACAAAAAAGTTCGTTCACATTGATCATGAAATTGAAAAATTCATATCTCACGAACTATAAACGACAAAACTTTTCAGTTTGTTTCAGCATGTGAGGTATACAATGAAGTTTCTCTGGTGTAAAAATGGTGGAGGTAGGGGAGCTAGATGAGAAGATATGAGGAAATTAGTACTGAAAAACATGCGGAAAATAATGTGATTTTTTAAATTTTTTGAACATAACTTTTAAAATTGCTTAATCAAGGCCACTCTTTAAAATTTCTTATTGATGAGAAATGTGTCCTTTACAAAATGTGGTAGGTGAGTACTCCCTAGATAGTTTTGTAAACCGTTTGTAAAATAAAACTTCGGACTTACAACTTGAAAAAAAAATTTCCTGAATTTTGCATCTCTCAATTCATGCTACGCGGTGATCTCCCGCTTATCACAACTTGAAGAGGGAAAAGTCTAAATAATAAAAATAACTGAAAAAGGCGTCTTGATGTGGTAATTTTAAAGTGATTTTGAAAAAATTAAAAAATTAAATTTTTTCTCATATGTTTTTTAACAATAATTTTCTCATATCTACTTTCCTAATCCTTCTAACCCCGCCATTTTCTTACCAGAGAAACTTCCCTGCATGTTTCACAAGTTAAAACTGACAGCATTTTCTTATCACCAGCAGTTTGTGTAATAAAAATTTTCAAAATGAAATTTTTGAAAAAACTCAAAAAAAAATTAAGTTTTTCGGATTTTCTTGCTCATGGCCAAAACTATCTAAGGGGTATTTACCTACCACATTTTGTAGGGGACAAATTTCTCAACAATAAGAAATTTTTAAAGAGTAGCCTTGATAAAGCAATTTCAAAAGTTATTTACAAAAAATTAAAAAATTCACCCTTTTTTCCGCATGTTTTTCGGTACTAATTTCCTCATATCTCCTCATCTAGCTCCCCTACCTCCACCATTTTTACACCAGAGAAACTTCATTGCATACCTCACATGCTGAAACAAACCGAAAAGTTTTATCGTTTATAGTTCGTGAGATATGAATTTTTCAATTCCATGATCACTGTGAACGAATTGTTTTGTTTCAAGTTCCCATATTTCGGCTCCTTCCGATTTTTAGGCAGGCAAACCATGATACGTGTATGTAACTTGAGTTGACCTATCTGCCATTTGTGGAGGGTGCGCCCGAAAGGGGACATCCTATAGATTACACCCTGGAGTGCCAACATTTTATAAGTGACAATTATTTCAAGTCAAAAATAATTAGAAAAGAAAAATGGAAATTTATTTTATTTTATTTTGGAGTTTTTAAATACATACATTTTTACTTTTTTATATTGCAATTATTTATATGTAGACCTAGGGTGATTTAGTAGATTATAAGATGATAAAATTTTCTAAAAGTTCTGTAAGATAAGTGGTGAATTGAGAAGTGTGAAAATAAAAAGTATAAAAAAAAATAGTTAGGTACGAAGTTTTATGACCTCTATAAAGAAAAAGGCGAAGGCATAAGCTTTGCTACTGTATTGGAATGAGGATAAACAAATAGGTATAAAAACTAAACGTCCATCTAACATTGCCATAATTATGCAAATACTTTATTTTTTGAAAAAATAACTTCCAAATAAACGTAAATGATTTTTTTCTCAATTTTTTGTATAAGTTCATGATGTTTGAGGTTTTTTCTAATCTTCGCAATTTTTTATTATTTTTAAGAAATTCTTTTGTTTATTTGGGCTATGACAGAAAAATTTCAAAAATTGAACGGATTGTTGAATGATTTATTCGGATAATTTTTTTTATGCAAGTGATTGTAATTGTATGCAATATGCACTCCTCAAGTAGACGAAATATTTGTAATTCCCATGTTTTCTCTCTACTGTAATGGCGTCGAAGTGATGACATGTATTTTAATATTTTTCACGTAATGCCTAATTATAGATCGTTCAATATAGGTAGGTGCTAATAATGGTGTATGATGCTTTTTTTCTTTTACAGAAGAATTGAAGAAATTTTTCCTGTTCCTTAATAGTAATTACATTTTTTTAATTCTTTTGTTTTATGCTTAATCGACTAGTGTAATGTTTTCGATATGCCTACTATTTAAGTTATTTAAGAATTTCTTGACCTATTTATTTTTTCATTTGAACATTATTTGAAAATTATTTGAAAATGTGGTACCTAATTGAAGTGGATATTAATTATTATCACAGTAATTTAAGTATAACTGTGAAAAAAACCAAGACTTTATTTAATTCTTGCTTACTCGCAAAAAAATAATCAAATGAGATAGTAAGTAAGCAAACGTAATATGTATTATAAAGTTCCAATTTGATTGAATCTATTCAGTTTCTTTAAATTTTATTTGATTTGATGAATTTTGATTGAATGGAATACGCTTTCTTTTGTTTGGTTATAGATCATCCAGAAGACTTTGACACTAATTATTGTCGTCTAGAAAAACCTGAAGATGGTTCTAGTCAAAACGCGCAAAAACGTAGAAGTTCTAAGAGGAAATCGAGTGGAAGATCATGTCAGTATAGATACTTTTTTTTATGATCATTATTAATATATTATTTTCTAGAAGCTGCTTTATGGGACTCCGACTCTTCTACTCCACACTTGGAGTTTTTCAGAGTTGGGAGTCCCAGCGGCTTAGGAGCACTAGGCGGCAAGGGCATTAAGAGTACATGCCTCATCGGGAGCTCAGTTGATGAAATGCTTCACTGAGGAGGCAGCACTGAAGCTCAAGAAGGTAGCGTCAGTAAATAATCAGTTCCAGGTAAAAGATGAAAAAAACTTTCTCCCTCTTGTCCGTCTCCACAACGTTGAAAAAGGCTCGTCGGTTCCAAAACCAGTTCAGAGAGGTACCATCTGGCATTGCCTTTGGCAACTATTTAATTCCCGGATTAGAGACACAAAGATAGCTTATCTGAGAGTCTCTAAAGCACTGCTAAATGAACTTAGTAAAAACTACTAAGTTAGGATCGGTTTCTGCCCAATCGACTGCAGAGTGTATGCTAACAGATGCATCAAATGCCAGCTACTCAGCCACCGTTTTAAATTCTGCCAGCATTCAGCCAGGGATCCTCCATCTAGCAAAGATCTATGCTTTGATTACACACTCCATAACGGTTGTATTACAGAAGCAAATCTTCTTAGATCTAGGCTACGTAATACTGTCCATCCACCGAGGCATGCGTCCTGCCAATGGCGCAACAAGGAATTTTCCGCTCGACCACCAAAAAACTGTCGTTCTCCTTGATGACTTATGAGATTTTGTTTATGTTCCTCTAATTTGAATATGATATACGTTACAAAATACAGTACAACATCGGCTAGTGTACAGTTTAATTTGATCAATATGGCGAACCTATTATACCTGTCATTGTAGGCGTCTTACTGCGGGGAGGCGAGCAGCTTCACAACTGACCAAGCTTCTAAACTCGGAGCTGGTATAATGATCCTCTCTGACCCATACATCTACAAAGGCCATTTTCCCATAGCCAGGTGGTCTCCTGTTGCTGGGCGAAGAGTTGCCCTTCTAATCTACCAAGGACGGTTCCTTCACCATTCTTAATGTGGATCATACTGATGCCCTTGCCGCCTCAATAGATGGCATACTAATTGTAAGTAGATACCTAGCCTATCATCTAATTTACACAAATTTGTAGTTTGGTGAATATTCGTTTCAAAAATTTCTCAATGATTTTAGTAAATTTATCGTGTCATTTCCTTACTTGGTAATATTTATTGTATGTTATTATTTCGTGTTTTCTAGCGAAATCTCCCATGACATGAATTAAATTCAGGCATAGTGGTATGATTAGCTTTTAGTGAAAAGTTGAGTACATCGGTATAAAGTTTTTAGATTTTAAGTTTAATTTGTTTATCATTTTCATTATTATTTCATTTATTGTACCTATAATTATCTAGAAAATTTAAAATTTGTGCTTTTCCTGCGGCTTCTAGATATAGCCTATAGGAATACATGATATATTTGGTGTAAAAATGTTGCTCTATTTGTTTAACAGTATGCGATAAAGTATAGATGTACTATCTCGTATACTTGCATGCACAAAACATTCAATGATGTTTGTAGAGACCTCGTCCTAGTTATTATGTGCAAGATGAAAAATGAATATTATTTAGGATTTAAAGTTTTCAGAAGTGAATGTAGATATGCTGTGGCGCAGCCGTCATTTAAAATGTGTCAAGTGAAATTACTATTTTGCTATGAAAACTTGAAAAAAAAAACAAAATGTCTTCTGCACTTTGTACCATATTACAAGCACGACAACTGGACTGCATTACGCAACAATGTTCTAAGTGAAATGAGGCGCCATAAACTTTAACTACATCAAGTTTCCGATGTAATGTAAATTATAACAAAGCCAGTCAATCAAACTGAACAAATTTCACTTGTTTGTCTTTGAAATTATTTAAATAACATGAATGCTTTCATTCATTATTAGTTTTTCTCATTAAAAACAAAAATAAGATCGATCAACAAGTCTATGGCGCCTCATTTCACTTAGAACATTGTTGCGTAATGCAGTCCAACTGTCACTATGGAAGAATTATCTAATTTAACTGCAACTGTATGTTATACGGACATAATTGCATACGCGTTTCAGGGTTGGCTGAACTTTCAGGACCAGCCCGGGGAAACCATGTGTAACGACCCTCATTTAGTAACTGTAAAATCCCGTCTTCCCCTCGAAAAAAAGAAAAATAGTCAAATTTGCGATTCTGTGGTTAATACTTTTAGGTAATAAAAAATAAGAATATGACTTTGAGGATATTATTTTTTTAATGCAAAATGCAAACAACCGTTAATAAAAAATGTAGGTAGCCTATGCAATGGAAAACAATGTTGATTACTAAAATGAGAATGTATAGATATTTCTTTTTAAGTAAAAATTTTAGGTGTATTTTGTGGGATTTCCCTTGTTCTCCGGTGCGCTCTGCCAAGCCCTGACGCGTTTGCATGCCAAAAGTCCATTTTTGACTGCACTTAAATCTCGTAATGTAATGAGCCGTTTTATTTGAAATTTGAAAAAAAAAAATTGAGAACATTCTTCATCAATATTAGAAAAATCATACGGGAAGTCTTTTTGATTAAATAAATATTTCCTGAAAAAAAAAAAGAAAAAAAATGAATGAAAATTTAATGATTAGGAGTTAATGTATCACTTCTGATAATTTCCTTCTAAATAGTTGGAATTACATTTACCTATCTTGCGTACCTATTAATCAAGAAAAGGGTTTCAAATTTCAAGAAATGTTGTCAGATAGTTGTTGAGGATGAGAGCTGAAAGAATGTCATTTTGCATATGGTACCAGTAAAATTTGATTATACTAAAAAAAAAAACGTGTATGTAGTACATAGTTCTAACCCATAAAATCTCCACCTAATGGCTACATAGTATAAATCTATACATTATTGTACCATTTTAGAAACATTAGGAGCAATCCTGCTACATCCGATATTTATTTATTTATTTATTTATTCATTTATTTATTTATTTATTTATTCATTTATTTATTTATTTATTTATTCATTTGTTTATTCATTTATTCATTCGTTTATTCATTTATTCATTCGTTTATTCATTTATTCATTCGTTTATTCATTTATTCATTCGTTTATTCATTTATTCATTCGTTTATTCATTTATTCATTCGTTTATTCATTTATTCATTCGTTTATTCGTTTATTCATTCGTTTATTCATTTATTCATTGATTCATTCATATTTAGGTATCATGTTTTGTTATAGTTATATTCATGTATTCTCGTTGAATACAATTTTATTAGCATCTCAGTCATTTAATTTTTTCGTTTGTAACTACGTACTAGGGGGCTTCGCCCCCTGGCCGCTTTGCGGCCCAACCCCCAAGCAATTCTCGCTTCGCTTGAATTGCCTTCTCGCCCCTCCGGGGCTCGTCTTACCCTCCCGTAAATAGTTGTTGATTATATATGTCTCAACAAAAATGGTATTTTGATAATAACTCGACTATAATCATCATATATATAAAGCTGCAAGGTAAAAAGTCGAAATTAATTCCGGAAAAAGTCGAAAAAACTCCCAAACTTTTTCTATTGCATCTAGGAGCTATTTTTTTTTTTAATCGAAAGCTCATAACGTGTACTATTAGTAAAAAATACGAAACTCCGAAAAAGTAGACTCTAAAGCCCCCAAAATTTGAGATAAATTTTGAAAATTTTGGTAGTCGCATTTTTTAACATGCCATTTTAAAGAGGATGAAATTCTGAACATTTCGTTCGCTTATACTTATATTCTAGAACTTGAACTTTTTGAGATATTATCGTTCAAAGTTTCGTAACACGTGCTTTTTGTTTTATAGCAAAATAACCCCAAAAACTGAAAAAATCTTTTCAAACAATCCCTCAGATATCATCAAGCTTTTATCTTTCCTCAAATCCACCAAACTTTACTCCCTTCTCTAAGCATAAAATGACTTGAAAATTTTCTCTTACGCGCCTCTAGCCCTGAGCTGTACATGGTGCAGAAAGATAAAAATACATATAATAATAATTATTATTAATTTGGAGCTAGGGAATTATCGCCCTATTTCCCTCCTTCCCCCTGTTGGTAAAATTTTTGAAATTCTTATAAAAAATAAGGTATTATCGTTCTTAAATAAGTATAAATTTTTTTCCACTCGTCAGTATGGGTTTCTCCCTGGTAAATCTACGGACTTAGCATTAGTGGATCATATTGGACAAATCACTGAAGCCATTGAGCAGGGTAGAAAAGTTGCTACCACTTATATAGATATTAAAAAAGCATTTGATTCTATGGACTATGCTATTCTAATTCAGAAACTTGAGTATGCTGGCTTTTGAGGATTTATCTTGGAATGGTTCTCCTCATACTTGCGTAATCGTAGGCAGTATGTGAGGATAGATGGGGTGTTTAGTAGCTGGGCAAATGTTGATGTGGGTGTTCCTCAAGGTAGCGTCGTAGGGCCTATTTTGTTTTTGATTTATATTAACGATCTCTAATTTCAGGATTTCTCTGATACAATATATGCTTTTGCGGATGATATGGCCGTTGTATGTGAGGATTCCTGTGCTATAAAGTTGAGAACACGTATGAGCAGTGATCTAGATTTGTTATCGCAGTGGTTGATAAGACACAATCTCGAACCAAATTCTAAAAAATCTAAAATCATGTTTTATGCATACAAAGTAGTTAACGATTTCTCCTTTGAAGTCTTCCTGCACAGTTCCTCATGTAGTACCACCTATGAGTGCTCTCCTCTTGAGGTAGTTTCACACTATAAGTACTTAGGTGTTGTGATTGATAATAAGCTGACATCGTAGAAATATGGGAAATCCCACCAGATAGGCAATTTTACGCACTTCATGGCAAAAAATTGAAGAAAACATTTCTGGGTTGAAAAAAATTAGGTAAAATTTAAAAAGCATCTGAAGAAATTTTGGGTGCTAAAAATTTCTAATGCTGAAAAATCGATAAAAAAAATTCAAAATCGATATAAAAATGTTATAAAACATTTTTGGATTGCAAAAAATTTCGGGGAAAAATTTCAAGAGATTGAAAAAATCGATAGAAAAAATTTGAATTTGCGTAAATTCAAATTTTTTCTTTTATTCACTCGTGTTCGGTAAACGTTGTAACTACAAAGTATAATAGACAATAAAAAAAAAATCAATTATTTCAATAATCTAGATCCGATTAATCCAATATTGGAATTATCGAAATTTGATTAATCGATTACTCAAATAATCGATTATTCCCAACAGTATTAATTTACATGCTGTGATCTGTCAATCTGTCTGTCTATGTGTTTATCTATCCGTGCACATGGAGAACAGAACCTAAGCATGATTTAATGCATACAACTGCACTGCAACCATTCGTTGTGATGCGCGAAGTTGGAAATTTTTTCGGTTATCGCGAATAGTCTGTTGTGCGATATAGATGATATAAGCTGGCATCAATTCGAATTTATTCGAGTTCTTATTTTCCCAAAAGAATATAACATATTGACTTCTACAAAAAATTCAAGTTCCCAATTTTAGCCTTCAACAATTATAAATTTCCCAACTTTTCAAAACACCTAGGGGGAAGCTCCCCATCCCCTCCTTACTTACGCCCCTGATTTCGGCTTCTTAAGTGCATTTGGAAGGAAGTTGGAGCAGAAAACAGATTTTTGAGGAAGTTTTGAGTCCTAATATTTCTTGAATTTTCTATATCTCCTCATCAAATTAACCTTGAAATGTAAAACTTTGTGTTTGTGGAGTTAGTTGATAACTACAATATGATGTTTTGAATTTGGGCCAAAATGGATCCAAAATGGCGGATTATCAAAATTTAGGTAGAGGTTGAGAAGCCTTATATTAGTAAAAATGTAATTAATATGAACTCATATCATTATTCAGGATAAGAAGTGTAGTATATCCACAATTCACTCCCATATATGATGTTGAAGGGGAGAAGGAGAGGTTAATCGATCTCAAGATGTAGTAGGGACACACGAGATGTCAAAAAATTTTTATAACAATGTCACAATATGATAAAATGAGCTCAAGTGACTAACCTATTCTAATTTTGTCTTCTAAGTGAATTTGGAGAGGAGTTTGAGCAAAAAATGGCTTTTGGAGGGGAATTTGGTGCAGAAAATTTAATGAAGCCTCCATACCTCATCACCAAATCGAGCTAGAAAGGTCAAACTTCGTGTGTAGAATTATTTGATGACTAAAATATGACCTCTTTAGTTTGAGTCAAAATAGATATAAAATGACAGATCTTAACAATTTGAAGATAATTTGAGTAATCTCAAGTAGTTATAATTTGAGAAATATGTGTTCATGTGATTATTTCATGGCAAGAAATGATAAATTTGTTTCAAATTCAACTTCCAAAGTGGTTTAAGAGGAGGGTTTTCAGACTTGGTATTGGGTGTAGCCTGTAATCATGCATGAATGGTTTAGGAAACACATTTCCAAACCTGAACAAGCCTCAGTTAAAAATTCATCTCCAATAATTCCGCATGGCTGCTTACTTTTTTTTTCAAGTTTAGATTTATTAGCAACCCCTTTAATAATATCGTATTTATTAATTTCATTTAATAAATTAAAATTTTCGCCGGCGCTGAACATTTTTTGCGGCGTTCTTGTTTTTAAGTGTTTTACCATATACAAACGTTTATCTCAAACTAAAAAGTTGTTCTCTTTACGCCCTTGGATACCATTGCCGCCGGAGGAAATCGCAGATGACGCCGCCACTGCAAATTTGGTTTCGGCGCAGACCTCCAATTTTAACGACGCTGCGGCGCTGCTTTATTCACCATCTTTTAAGCTGCGACAAAATTTTATTTGATAACTAGACACAAGCTTTACTACCCCACTGCTTCTACTTTATTCACATTTTAGGCGATTTAATGGTAACATTCGCGGCGTCGACCGGTTGCCCTAAATGGCCAATCCACCCCTGAACGAGTAGTAAAATCTTGTATTTTTGGGAATACATTTCTCCGAAATTATTGATTGAAATGTTGTGCTTGTGCAGGAATCATCCCAACAATGCAGCGCTCTCTATGCAGAGATTGAAAAAACAAGCGAACTTGAGATGTATTGGGATCCTTCAGCGAAAGAGTCGGTACCTGGTGGTAAAACGATGAACTACTGAAAACGGGGATTTCAATAATTGATAAAGTATCATTATTGGCAATGAATTAATAATTCTGGTATTGAATTGAATCATTTTGAATTGAATTAATTGTTTTTTGTTCAATTGTAAAGATAAATTGAATTCCATTGTTATTGTTACGAAATAAATGATTATTTTTCATGCACTTACTAACGACTAGTGATACAATTATCGCAAATATCATAAATACCAATACCATGCGATAGAATCTCATTTATAAACAAAAATGATAGATAAGTATTAAATTAGTCAAATCCAATTCATTCATTTCATTTATTCGATTTATTTTCAAACAATTTAAACATTTCACTGTGTGAGTCCATAACTTTGAGTATATATACTCTAAGGTCCATAACTGGCGGAAAAAATTCCCCGTTTTCAGAACTGATAATACCATTTACATGTAAATACGACACTAGCGCGCCACTGCTCTGAAGGGTCCCAATACATTTTACTATGGTGGGATGTGATTTTGGATCTCAATTTTCCAAGCTCGTGTTTTTGGATTTTGTTATCAGCATGCCACCAGTTCATGAGCGAATGAAAATATACCCTTTTAAATACATGAAGGTTTTTTTTTTTCAGTGACGAGTATTATCCAACTGCAACTATATTTGATTTAGCGTTCATTTGAGATATTTTTGAAGCAATTTTATTTAGTAAATCACGTGTTTATCGATCACAACGATTCTTTTATAATATCAATTCGCATATTTCCAAACTGTACCCCCAAACTGGCCAAAGTCAAATTATATGAACTGATAACAATATCCAAGTGTGTAGATTGTTTACTTTGTGCATTTGAACATTCTTTCCAATGTCATTCTGTGAACCGTCCGCCGTGGCGGAGTGGTTTGGAGTGGTGTATAATTGCGTGGTACGTATGTCTGTTGTTCGAATCCTTCACAGGTAATGGTCTTACATGAATTTTTCTACAATTTTTTACTTTTTAGTGGACTTCCGCTTATGCAGAAATCCACTATTGCAGTCGTCTTGGTTTGTTTATTTATTTATTTATTTGTTTGTTTGTTGAAGCTTTTTCTTTCTGACGCGTTTTCTTCAGTTTAACTAGACAGATCGATTCAAAATTTTTACAGTAGGTGTAGATCATTAAGAACAAGAGCTGATTAGTTTTTGGTGCAAGTCTATCCACGGGAAGTTGAGCTTTGGAGCTTTAGGCTCATTTTAGGGACATTCCTTCCTGACGCAATAACTCTCGTTAGACTGAACTGTTTTGCATGAAATTTTTATGGTGATTAGTAGGTGTATAGAAGAAGAGCTGATTAAATTTTGAAGTTGATCAATGCATTGAAAGTTGAGCTTTTCAACTTGAAAGTTTATATCAGATTTCGAAAATATCTTGCGAACGGTCCATCGTAGAAGAAAATGGAGGTCAAAAGGACAGTTAGGAATTTCACGCTCTACAACTTTAGTTCTGAAGAATTTTTCTTAAAAGCTCACCATTTTTGAAAAAAATGAGGTCAAAGTTTGGAGACTTGTGATTGGTCAATTTTCATTGATGAATAACTGACGTTAGAGTGGACCGATCAACTTGAAATTTTTATGGTGATTAGTAAGTGTATAAAAGAAAAGCTAATTCAATTTTGAAGTTGATCCGCATATTGAAAGTTGAGCTTTTCAACTTGAAAGTTTATATCAGTTTTTCCAAAAAAAATCTTGGGAACGGTCTATCGTTGAAGAAAATGGAGGGCATTTAGGGTGTCAGGAATTTTACACGTTCTGAAGAATTTATCTTAAAAGCTCACCGTTTTCGAGAAAAATTAGGATAAAGTTTTAAGACTCGTGATTGGCCAATTTCTATTGGTCAAATTTTATGGCGCATTTTCAATAGGTGATGAACTGTTGGGTTGACCGATTTACTATGTAAGGATACTCGAGAATTTCACGTTCTATAGGTAGTTATGGTTTTTATGAATGTTTGTCTAAAGCTTACTATATATAAGAAAAATGGTGTATAGAAGAAGAGCAGATTAAATTATGTTCGTACAGTAAAAGGAAGTCCATTATTATGACATAGTGTGTCTAGTTTTTTTTTTCTTGCCAAGTCCTTACCTCAATGTATTCATCCTTTTTATACATTCCTTATCTCAAGAGATGTTTTTTTTTTTATGGAAAAATCTTACCACAATACATACCTAAAAGCTACATTCCTCACCTCAACTTATCCTTTTCGAACATTCCTTACCTTAAGAGATTTTTTTATAAAAAAATCATACCATGAGAAATTTCTAAAAACTACGTTCTTTTCCTCGAGTTTTTTTCATTATTTTTTATTCAAAAATAATATGATTGTATTACGATTACTTATGTTATAACACGAAAGTGGCCAGTTTGGGGTACACTTTGGAAATATGCTATAAATTCTGTCTAATAGAGTGTTTCAAGATTTACAGTCTAACATAATCGCGGTGGGGTATATCAAACGTTGCGCTGTGGCCCTAAGTGCAACGAAAATGGAGCGTTTCAAAGGCGTTTTCTCATCATTCTATCAACTTGGGCAAAAAATGTGTGATTATATTTTTTGTTGGAAAGGGCATGATGGGATAAGATAGTCGAAAATGCCTTCGAGAGCTTTACGAACGGTTTCTCGGGCAAAAGGTGGACTACATCATAAAAAAAATTTGACTAAAATTTTAGGCTCCAGTTGCGTCTACATTAGGAGATATAGGCAAAAACAAGTTTTTCGATTAAATTTTTTTTTCTCGCCCTATTATTAAGGTGGATAATTGAAATTTTGTTTATAGTGTCTTGACAACAAAAGGTTTTTTCAGTAATTTTTTCAATTTTTTTCGATCAATTTTAAAAGAGTTATGCAATTTTTAAAATTTCAAACCTCCATTTCTATAGTAAGTTTTTGAGGTGCAATTATGAAAAAATTACATAAAATGTATCTTTTACCACCGAACATACCATAAAAATTTCAGAATTACGCGACGTTGCGTCGCCGCCTTAACGGTGCGCAACAGCTTAACTGATCTTCTCACGCTTAAAGCATTACTTAGGCTCATATTTTTTCCTTTTTGGTTCACCGATAAGTGAACTTTTACAAATGATCCAATGAATCAGTAGGCCTATTTGAAGAAAAAAATTCTTTCATCATAAAAAATAAAAAATATTAAAAAATTATAATAAAAATAATTATATTCTTATTGATATTTTTCCTCCTTATTATAATAGCGAGGAAGAGCTCTTTAATTCGGTCTTCCTCACTATTATAATGAAAAGGAGAAATATTGACAAGAATATGATTATTTTGATCATAATTTTTTAATATTCGTTAATTTGTATGGTGAAAGAATTAAGATATAACTGAGCTGCTTAAATTTTTTTTTTTTTTGATTTAGTCCACCTTTTGCCCAAGAAATCGCTCGAAAAGCTCTCGAGGGCATTTTCCTTATCCCATCATGCCCTTTATTCAGCTTCATTTCCTAACTTGATTTTTTTCTGTATCTAGATTAGAACGCGTGTTATTGCCAAAAAAACTGGTTTTGGGAGCACAAATATGGATTTTTGGAGGAAAAGCAACGATGCGATTTTTGAGGAAAAGTTAGGGGTTGTTACGGACACTATTAGCTACAAATTTGCGCAAAAAAACTTTGGCTTCCTATTAGTCCCGGTTAACACGTGTTTTCGTCGCAATTTGACTGGACTATAGGTTGCTTACTTTGCTTTTGATGATAATAAAAAATTATGGTCATATTATGTCAAAAAACGCAACACGTTGAGGATTCCTTAAGTCTTGAAAATTATGATAATCAATGTTTCAAATTTCTCATTGTCGTGATGAGGTTCTAAAACCGAAAAATATAATTTTCATCAAAGATGAAGTTGAAGCGTTGCTTCTTATAGAGGAAGAAATTAAGAAATCGAATAACCAAATGAGCATGAAGTTGAGTGATTTAATGCGATATGGTTTTTTTTTCTTTCTGCTAAACGGATATGAATAATGAATTTTTCAACTGGAGAAACCATCTTGAAACTCATTTCAAGACTTCGAAATGGAAGGATGGAAGTCTTCGATCGACAATTTTGATGAATTTTTTAATCTCAAGATCTCCCTGAATCATTTTATTGTTTTTAAATTTTATTTTGTACTATTTCTTGCAAAAAAAAAAAAAAAAAATACCAAGAAAAAATGACCAGCCCCTTAAGAAATTTGCTGCTGCAAGTATACGCCTATAGAACCTACTGGGTGAAACCTTTTCTGGGAAAACTATGTTTTTTCTCAAATTCAAGTTATGAATTTATTTTTTAGTTTTCTGAAAATTCGATTAAAATTCGCGTATTACGTGACTTTAGGTGTTTCATTTTGCTATTTCAATACAATACCTACACGTACGTCGATAATTTATTACTCTTGAACTTCGCTTTTCGACAAGCTAAGTAAACACAACTGCTGTAATTCGGTAAGCTGTTCAGGCTGTGCTCTACTTATGTAATATTAATAGGCAAAAGAAACGATGCAATACGGCGAATTCTGGCAGGTATTTTTCCAAAATTATTAACCGAAATGAATCGAGTTTTGGCTGACGTATTTCATCAAAGACCCTTTTCTACATTCGTACCTACTTTCAGTTTTTCCCTATAAAATTTGTGGAAATGGGGCGGTGCTGAAATTGAAATATCAAAATATGTATTTGATATTCGTTTTTTTGTTTTCAATCGTTGTTTTACAAAATTCAGCGGTATAGTTATGCAAAAATTTCAGAAAGATGGGTGGAAAAAGTAATATCATAACGGCAATCTACAAATTAAAAAATTTTCGCCCATTTGTTAATGTTAAGGCTCGTTGCATGTATTTGTGGTTTCGTTGTTACCACTTTTAGCCAACTGTCGAGCAGCATTCATACGAGTCGAACACGTTATTTTAAACACAGTTCATCAGATGTATATAATTTTTTGTTTTTGTCGAAATTTTGAATTTAAGCTTCAGTTAATAGGAAGAAGATTCTTGAGCCAAATCCGAATCATTAATCCCAAAATAGGTGGAAGGAAGAGCCAAACTTCTGGAGGATTTCTAAATTTCAGTTTTTTTAAAATGTCGTTGATGTTGTAACATTTTCACGTTGTCTTGTGCACAGGGGTTTTTAGGCAAAACAGGTGAAATCGGAGTATATCGATTGATCCAGATAAGATATCAATATGTGTGGCTGGTTACCTGATTCGTCGTCTTAGCAGTTCATTCCTTCGCTTATTCTCTCGTTTTCAAGTGCACGTAGATTTTTGCCGTTGTAATTTTTAATTTTTTCGTAAGTGCTTAAAAGTAGTCAATATGAGTGGCTAAAAGTTAATTTGTGTCTCTACCTCGGGAGCCCAAAATTTCATTTCCGGGACCCCGTCTCGAAATTTCATTTTTTATTTTTCCGTGCAACTTATTCTACAGCGCGAGTACTGTATTTTTTGTAATAACTCTCGACGAGCCTCGAGGCACCCTTCACCCTTTAATCGGGGCCCAAAGTTTCGAAAAAAAAAACCAAAATCGACGAAATTAAATTTTTTTCGAATTTATCCTAAACATCTCATGTAAGGTGAGGTCCCGATGATACGTGCTCATTTTCAACTTCTTAGCCCCAAATGCGAGGGGGGAGAGGGACCGAGCGAAAACCAATATTTTCGTATCTTGGTTCCCGTTCGACCGTTTTTAATTTTTTTCAATTCTACGTCTTGGGATTCACAACACGAACGATATTTCAAAAATTCGAGAAAATCGATCGGTAAATGATTCCGCAATTGAAGACGAATGTGCGGAGAATTTCTATATTTTTGCGAACGTTGGCCACGTTCGCGCAACGCGTTCGTTGCTTCAGCAGTACAAACTAGACAAAAAAGAAACCTATCTGACCTTGAGCGTCGCGAATTTCAACGCTTCAAAACGCTACTCTTATAATGCGTATAATGGGGCTGGAAGATATTGGAATGAAATTTTTTTGTATACATTTTTTTCATCGAGGGTTCTTCTTTAAGTAGCTACAAAAAAAAAAATCGCCTGTTCTACAAAATGTTAGCATCTCCTCCGTACCTAGTGGTCCGATTTTGACGTAATTTTCGTCTCCCGTCCGAATCAACGTGTAGATAGTTTTTAACTATAATCCAAACCCCAACCCCAAATTGGGGGTAGGAGGATCAAAATTTTGAATAGGGATCTCCTACATTTCAAAATTATATTTTTTTTTAATAAATGGATTTTTGAGTATGAATCGATTTTGTCATGTTCGTACCATTTTTCATTTTTGGAGCATCCTTTCCCTCAAATTTGACTCAACAGTGGTATTGTAAAATCATTAGATTTTTAATGCTTTTTGACCATATTTGAGGGAGGGGGTAAAGAAAAACCAAAATTTCTGTATTTTTGCTTCCTTTCAATTTTTGAATTTTTTTTTTTTTAATCAACGCGTTGAAAATAACAATAATAAGAATGTATAAAGATTCCCAAAAGAATGGACCCAAAATTAGGCTGTAATAGCGAGTTACAAATTCGAAAATCTTCAACGTTCGTAACTGACAAGCCCGTTATAAAACATTTTCGTTGCATTCTCGATTCGTCAGATGCGAGTTACATGAGGTAAACATGTTCGGCCTTAAATGCTCGCGCTCGTATGCTCAAACCCGTTAAAAAGAGTGTAAATTACGCGATGATTTTTTTTTTCAGTGTGTTCCCCATGCACTTTATATCCAACTATGAGTTTTAATTTAAAAAAAAAAATTGAAATAAAACGCACATTTGAACGGTTTTTAAAAAAATGAATGTATGTACTTTTACAGCAAGAAAAAAATGAACATTATTTTTCATAAGCAATTATGATGACTTTTAGAGCTAAAATTGGAATCTCAGTGCACGTTTTTTGCAAGCGTGTTTCAGCACAACGGCTGATGACTTCGGAATTTTTTCATGTTGTTGATTGTCATTAGTACTACCCACAGATTTTTTTTTTAATTTAATTTAAATACTCTACTTATAAAGAAGTTTAATTACTTATGAACATGATGATTGATGATAAACAAATTTTTCCCACAATCCCCATGGAAAAAAGAAATAATTCAGCTGAGAAAGGCTTATAAATCTGTGTTAAAATCAATTTATAAATTTAGGGGAGACTCGGGCATTAAAATACGCTGTAATTCCAAAAAATATCTGGAAACAGATTTATTATGAAGAAAAAACAGTTCTCTTTCAGAATATGTGAAAATTCATGTAGCAAGAAAAAATTTTTTTGAAGATGCAACAAAAGTTTGAAATTTTGAGATTCTCGATTTCTGGTAGTACACAATCAGTTTATGTCAAATTGAAAAAAAAAAAAAGTCCGTTTGCAAAATGTTATCACCTTAAACCCCTACCAAATGTAAATATTGTCAACTTTTCAGAATAAATAGCACAGCCATAATTTTGATGATTCTTTATGCTTGGTCGGTTCTATTATTTTATGGAATTAATGGTTGTTATTCAAAAGTGAAAAGAGTTGATACGAATCGAGTGAGCAAAGCGAGTGAGAAATAAAAAAACCAAACGATGTGAGCGAGCGAAGCGAGCGACCAACGGGGACCTGGGTACGGAGCTCCCAGATGGCAGCGCGAAGCGCTGCTGGTCTACATTTGAGGGGTTTGGAATTAAAACTCACACTTGCCAAAATGGCATTTTTTCAGAAACCACAAAAAACTGTAGCATGCGCATTAATGGGCTTAGAGATGTAATCACTGATGGATATTATGACTTCGAGGTATACTTATGGAATGCCAATCATTTTTTCATTCAAGGTCCTTCCATATAGATAAAAATGGAAGGGGAAAATAGCAAGTGTGAGTTTTGACTCCAACTCGAAGTTTTCATTCAAAATTTGGCCCTTTTTTGCAATAAATTAAGTTTTTTAACGCTGATTTGTAAAATATATTAGAACACAAGTGTATGTACCAAAAATTAATGAAATACATCCATAAACTAAAAGTAGATATTTTTTATTCAATTGAACACGAAAAGTAAACAAAGATTTTTTACTCAATTAAACACGAAAAGTAAACAGATATTTTTCATAATAATTTTTCATAATAATTCACTGAGTATTAGCACAAAAAGTAAACGATCTTGCTTATTATTGAGTTTCTTCCACGAATGTAGATACTTTTTTCGCTTTCTAGTAATAGGTGCTATCATGCAAAAAACAGGGATATAATAATTAAACCTTTCTTTCAAATTTATAGCGCAGTTAAACTAACAATGACTACGTTCAATCCTGCATGTTATCAACTAAATATCAACCATGAAAATAGAGTTGGAATCAAA
Organism: Phenacoccus solenopsis; assembly: GCA_009761765.1. Classification (NCBI taxonomy): domain Eukaryota; kingdom Metazoa; phylum Arthropoda; class Insecta; order Hemiptera; family Pseudococcidae; genus Phenacoccus; species Phenacoccus solenopsis. The sequence goes on along the minus strand of CM019752.1, from coordinate 9,728,382 downwards.
AAGTCACAGACTTTTGACTCCTACTCTCAACTTTGAACGACGATACAGAGCTCAAATTAATTTTAATTAAAAAAGTAATTACGTAGGGTTGTGGGGAATTTTTTTCTCTACAAGATGGTACCACAAACTCATGTTTGTACGCTTATAACTAGAGAACCGCCGAAGGGATTTTTTTGAAATTTCGAATTCGAGTTTCTATCTCTGCGAAATAGGTTTTAAAATCGTCGTTTCGAGTTTAGTCTCCAAGTGGGGAGAGGGGGCCCAAAATTTCATTTCCGGACCCCCCCGTCTAGAAATTTTTTTTTCTGTCCAACTTATTCTACAGCGCGAGTACTTCATTTTTTTTAATACCTCTCGATGAGTCCCGAGGCACCCTTCACCCTTTAATCGAGGCCCAAAGTTTCGAAAAAAAAAAAAAAAAAAAATCGCCGAAATTAAATTTTTTTCGAATTTATCAAATTTTCGTATCTTCGCTTCGGTTCGACCGTTTTTATTTTTTTTCAATTCTACGTCTTGGGATCCACAAGACGAACGATATTTCAAAAATTCGAGAAAATCGATCGGTAAATGATTCCGCAATCGAAGACGAATGTGCGGAGAATTTCTATATTTTTGCGACCTTGGTCGCGTTCGCGCAACGCGTTCGTTGCTTCGGCTGTAGGCACCCAGACAGAAAGGAAACCTGTCTGACCTTGAGTGTCGCGAATTTCAACGCTTGAAAAGCTACTCTTAAAATACGTATAACGGGGCTGGGAAGTATTGGAATGAAAAATTTTATTCGATAAGGTCTACCTTTTGACTGAGGAATAGTTCGAAAAGCCGACCATCCTATCTTACCATGGCCAGAATCATCAAGTGTTTTTTGAGAGAAATATCTGCCTGAAAAATTATTCTCATCTCAGAATTCTCAAATAATCTTTAAGAATTTTATTTAGAAAATAGTTAAAGCTTGATTCAGAATACTTGTTTTTTTAGAATTTTCGTTACATACCTACTATATCTAAAAACGCAATACGTAGAGAATCCAGTTAAACCTTGAAAATTATTACAATGTATCTCGAATGTTACAAATTTTTCATCGTCGTCGTTGTACAACCAAGAATTAAAATTTTTATAAAAAATGAAGTTGAAGCGTTGCTTCTGATTTGAGAAGAAATTAAAAAATCGAATAATGAAATGAACATGAAGTTGAGTGATTCAAAGGTAGTCGTTTTTTTTTTTTTTTTTTTTTTTTTGAACAGCTATGGATATTGGATAATGAATTCTTCAACTGTAGATACCACCTTGGAACTCATTTCAGGAATTCGAAATGGGGGCGTGGAAGTCTTCGATCGACAATTTTGATGAAGTTTTTAATCTCAAAATCTCCCTAAATCATTTTATTCTTTTTAAATTCTATTTGGTACTATTTCTTGCAAAAAAATGAAAAAGATACCAAGAAAAGATGACCAACCCCTAAGAAATTTGCAAGTACACGTCTATAGAACCTACTGGGTGAAACTTTCTCTGTGAAAAGTATTTTTTTTCTCAAATTCAAGTTATGAATTTATTTTTCAGTTTTTTGAAAACTCGATTGAAATTCGTGTATTACGTGACTGTAGGTGTTTCATTTTGCTATTTCAATACAATACCTACACGTATTTCGTATGACGATAATTTATTGCTCTTGAACTCCTTTTTTGGAGTAGTTAAGTAAACACAACTGCTGTAATTCATACGGTAGTAAGCTGTTCAGGCTGTGCTTTACCTCTGAAATGTATGTAATATTAGTAGGTAAAAAAAAAAACGAGTAATCCTGTGAATTCAGGCGGATTTTCCTTCAAAATTATTGATCAAAATGAATTGAATTTTTGATATACTTTTATTTTTTGTTTTTACTGAAAGGCCACCGTTGAGGTGCTAAACTTTTAAAATTCTTTCACTATGCGTCTTGAATAGCACTATGAATTTGGTAGAACGTTGTAAATTTCGTATCTCAAAATACATTTTAAGAAACCGACAAGTTTGATTTTTCTTCGTCCGCTAAGATCATGAGGAGGAAGGGCATTACTTTGACTGGCGAGGACCTGAATTTGAAAAATGATTTTTTTTTTTTCGTCAACTGTTTTTACCATGTCGAACAATTTTTTTTGTAATGACCTTAATCGACGTTAGGGTGAGCTGTAACACTTTAATTGAGGGTCAAAATGTGCAAGGAAATCAAATATGCTCAAATAACCTAAATGCATTTCATTGAACATTTATCCCCACATTCATTCCTGTTTTGAGGTTTCTCCTTTCAAATTTGTGGAAATGTGCCAGTGCGAAAGTTAAAATTTTAATCTTTTTTATTCTACTATGGTTTTCGTTTTTTTTTCTTTTTTTTCTCTTCAATTGATGCTTCACAAAATATAACAATGTAGTTGGTAGTATTTTGTAAGTTTCGAATAGAAATTTTTTTCAGCTTTCTATACGAGTATTCGAGGTACATGAATGCGTTTTTTAGGTTTTACCATAATTTCATTCATAAAAAAATATCAATCATTTGCGTATCTGAATTTAACTAATGAGACTAAGTACTTTTAATGAGTCACTATTCAGTATTATATGGGTAGTGTGGTCCACAGTCCACACCACATAATATTAAGGTGCGTTTATACGAGGATGATCAGCTTGTTCAGCTTGGATGATCATCCTAAACTGATCAGCCCAATCATTTGTCGATGTCCACACTTGTTCAGCTTTTTGCCTTCAATAAAAGCACTCAGCACATTCGATTACAGGAAAATATATAGGGAAAAAGTTAAATACTACATTTCGATGTGTCTTTGCGCGATATTTTCGAAATAGAGTAGGCTCTTATGAGGGATATGCGGTAAGTGACAACCCGTGGTGGCGAAAAGTAGGGTAGCATGAGTAATCCCAAATTATATCAAATTGCAATTTTACAGTGAAAAACGCTGAAAATAAATTCAGTATTTAAATAATTCTAATATCCAAAATTAATATTTTATGTATGTAGATAATTAACAAACTGCGTAAATATTCAAAAAAAATTTTTAATTATTGGACTGTTTTTAGGGGTTAAATTTATGAAAAAGTATTTTCATTATTAATAAATTAATAATATTGCAAAATATACATTGATGATAATTTTATTGTTATTGTAGCGTCGCGTTTGCCCAACCGCCCTAGGCAAAGCCTACGGGGCGGAGCAAACGCCACAACTACCGAAAAAATAAAAAAAAAAAAAAAACTACTAAGAAGAAAGTAGAAATATATGTAATTAAAGATCAAAAATAAACATAAGAAAAAATACCTAATTATTAACATTTTTATTTTATTCTATTATTTTTATTTTTGGGAATGGCAGACGGGGGGACAGTGCGATTCCGGATGGCGACCATGCTGCCACCCGGTTCACAATTAAATCTAGCCTAGCATACTGATAATATTACTACTATAATTAACGATACCCATATCAGCATTACAGAAACCTCATATTTTCACGAATTCACTTTTATTCACTGAAACCGAAACCGAAACCGAATGATCCCGACGCACGATCTAAACTCAATTTTAATGTATTTTACCGGAAAATCAATACTTCAATTTCGTCGAACTCGACTTCAAAAAAATAAAATAAAATAAAATAAACTCGATCTTCGAAATTAAAAATCAACCGACCATCCTCGAATCAAAAAAAAAAAATATTATACTCTCGGAATCTCGAAAATCAACTCCACGATTCGTCACTTTTACCAAATTCCCGAAAACTAACTCCCTCAGATTCTCGCTTCTCTTACGAGCCTCGAGATTTCCCATCGAAAATCCATCCCTTCCAAAAAGATGGCGATTTTTCTCAGAATTTCGATACCCACATGTACCGAGAATTCCGCCTCGGTCCAAATCATTCCGAAGACGCTTCTTTTGATATAGCTAACGCCGAAATAGTCGCATATGGGACAATATTAATCCTTCCAATTTTATGACTTTCCTTTTAAATTACCCTTGCCGAAACAAAATGAATCACTAACACGGAACGAAATCCAGATTTGGGAAATTTTCAAAAGAACCACCCCCCATGGTTACGCCATCGACGCTTTGAGCGCGTCGATTACGATTTCCATATGTTCATATATTTTTTTTTTTTCTTATAATTCGGACACTCGAGATGCCGCAACGGACGATCCATCGAGCATTCAAACAACTTATGCGCATTTATTATCTATTTTATTGTTTTTGAACTTCCCTTCTAAGAAATTTTAGCGTCTTAGACCAGTAGCGTGAAATTTAGATGTACCACCCCCATGGTCACATATGTATGTTTTTTTTTTTTTTTTTTTTATAAGAGTGTTTAGCCAAAGTACCGAAAAGGAATAAATTAACTCCCCAATAAATCGCTCATCTGGTCGAATGCACCATCATATGCATCGGCCTCGTACCTTTCTTTTTGTTTGATTTTTTTTTTCGTTAAGTGAAGCGAGACTCCGAGAAAATATGTTTGTCGATCTTTTTTTTTTTTTTAATGATAGAATTATTTTTTCTAATTCATTTTGGCTCCGCCCTTTTCTCTCCTCAATTTTTCGCAATCCTATAAAATACCCCCTCAATGGATGTCGCTTTCTTAATTTTTCCTCCCAGGAAAGTGACAGGCATTGACCTCTTTGGATTTTTCCAAAATTTCCTAAATAAATTTTTGCATAAGAAAAAAAAAACAACTGAACTCTCTTCTTTTCTTTTTCTTTACTTTCGTTACCTCCCTGTCTGCCTTTCCTATGTAAAAATTATTTTTATAGCTTATCTATAGACAAATAATTAAAATATACATAGTAATAATATTTTGAATTTGTATGTGTGAGTAATTATTTCATCAGACAAAAAACAATACCAAAAAAAACACACAAAAAAAAATCAAAACAATTTTTTTTTTTTTTTTTTGAATTTAAAAATAATTAAGAGATAAAGATACTGACAAACCTAAAATAAGTTCATACATAAACATCTTAATCTAATTTCTCGGCCTTTATTAAATTTCGAATATTTTCAACTCCAATATTCCTGTCGGTGAATGGGTCTCGCAATTCATAAGAATTCGCTGCAACTACCGCATTTACCACATACGGACCATGCCGAAGTTGATGGAATTTCTTCGTGCATCCTTTTTCAGCATTTGATAGTTGGTGGTTCCGAATGTATACATAGTCTCCAACTATTAACTCGGTCAATTCTCGTTCTGCATTAAACGCCTCTGTTCGTATTTTCGCGGCAGCTAATAAATTTTTCCGCGTTTCCTCGTATTCCTTTTCTTCATCAAAATTTTGTAGTAGTGGAAAAATTTTATTTAGTGGATTTGGCGGGTGCTGTTTCTTCATCAACCAATAAGGAATCTTTTTGGTGGAACGATGTATTGTTGAGTTTAGACACCACTCTAGCTGCTTGACTCGACGTGCCCATCCACTATGCGCTTCGTTACAATATAGGCGAAAGAAGTCTCCGATATCGCGCATTCGCCTTTCAGCTGGGTTTGATGTTGGCGTATACCTAGCCGTATGGATAACCTTAGTGTTCTTCTTCTCCCAAAATTTTTCCCACGTTCCAGAAGTAAATTGAGGGCCATTATCAGATAAAACAGATTCTGGTACCCCACACTCCTTGACAAATTTTTTCATTTTCTTGATTAAGACCTTGGCTGTAGCTAGCTTTATTGGATATAAACAGGTATATTTCGTGAATAGGTCAGTTACCACAAAAAGGTATTTCGCACCAGCTTGCGAAGATGGTAGTTGACCATATAGATCGACGGCGACAATTTGTAGCGGTCGCATTGTGATAATAGGATGGAGTGGACCAACTGCGCTTTTGTTTTGAACCTTACATGTGGCACACTGTTGACATTGTTGTAACTCTTTTTGTACAGAATCGTATAGTCCTTTCCATATAAACCGTTGTTTGAGAACCCCGATCGTTTTATGAATACCGCAGTGCCCATGACTGTAATGGATGTACCAAATTAACTCCGATTGTAGAATTTTAGGAACCACGACCTTTGGATTGTTGACCTCATCTTCTTTATATAAGATATCATTTTTGATGACATATTTTGGTGGTAATGGATTGGCATGGATGATTTTTGTTAAGCATTCGTCTTCCTTCTGGATTTCCGCGATACGACGTAAATCATTGAGCAGGTTACGCGGTATATCGTACAATATCGCACCGACCATTTCGACACCACCGAGATCACGCGAACCGTTAGCATTTCGCGAGAGCGCATCCGCGACGACATTTATTGAGCCCGAAATATGCTCAATTACATAATCGAATTGATGTAGAAAAACTAGCCAACGATTAATTTTCTTAGTTATCAAATCATTATGAGATAAATAAGTAATAGCCTCAATGCCTCATTATCTGTACGAATTACAATAGGAAAACCATATACAATATAATATGCTTTAGATAATACATAGATAATCGCCATTAACTCTTTTTCGTAAGTTGGATAATTTCGTTCGTGTTTTTTGAGTATTCGACTGTAGAATCCTAATGGTTTGGGTTGATCATTTTCCATTTGGTAAATGTGCCCTGCAATTGCAACATCGGACGCATCGCATTCTATGTAGAAAACTAAATTCCAATTTGGATAGTTTAATAAAGTTACTCTGCTTAAACTGGTTTTTAACTCATCAAATGACTGCTGTGCTGCATTATCCCACTGAAACACTTGCTCCTTTTTTGTAAGGTTGATTAAAGGAATGGAGAGTTCAGCGCAATTTGGAATGTGCTTTCTATAGAAATTAATCATCCCAAGAAATTGTTGTACTGTAGTTTTATTAATTGGCTTTGAAAACTGGAGAACAGCGGTGACTTTATCAGGATTTGGCTGATATCCATTTTCATTTAAAATATACCCTAAATAGTTGATCTTATTTCTTGCAAACTTGGATTTTTGTAAATTAACGGTCATTCCTGCAGCTTCAATTTTAGATAAAATGATTTCGATATGCTCTAAATGTTCATTGAAAGTCGAGCTGAAGATTAAGACATCATCGACATAAACGACTACGAAGACACCTTTGGAATCACCAAGTACACGGTGCATAGCTGTGATAAACGCAGGCATAGAATCAGTAGTACCAAAAGGTACTCTTGTAAATTGGTATATGTTACCTTCGAACATAAACGCTACATAAGGACGACTATTTTCTTTCAATGGGATTTGTAGAAAACCTGATTTAAGATCGAGCGTAGTAAACCATTTTGCTCCATGAAATTGTAAAAGAATTTTCTCAATGGGTTCAACTTGCTCTCGACCTGGGATTATGTAGGTATTAAGTCCTCGAAAGTCCCCACACGGACGAACCGTTCCGTTACTTTTTGTGACTATTACGAGAGAATTTAAGAATGGACTCTTGGACTCTTCAATAATTTCCAACTCTTTCCATTTATCAATTTCTACTTTAACTTCCTTTTCTTTTGACTTTGGGATTGGATATAATTTTTCTTTCAATTGTATACCTGGCTTAATGACGAATTCATGGGTATACACGTTACATAATCCAACTTCATCTCGAAACACGCCAGCTACCTTATTTAGCACGATACTGAGTTGACTTTGCTCCTCTACTGTTAAGTCGAGATACTGATTCACCTGTTGGGCAATCCGATTCTCATTCTCGAATTCCCTAACTTCATTTTGTAGGGAAAAAACTGTACTTGGCGGATCATCAAAAGTCTCTTTTACCGTTGAAATAAAAAATTCGACGACTCTGCGTTTGAGGTCATCAGTGTATTCTAATGAATCGTTATCTAAATTGATTTTTGCGCGTATTCTCTTGAGAATATCTTTTCCGCAGATAATCGTACAATTTAAATCATCCGCGATAGCTAACCACTTTTTGGTTACCCCTGCACCGATTTTCAGGGTTAATAGGACAGTTTCTTCTATAACTAACCTACCCCTTCCTTTCGCTACTCGTAATGCTTTTTTCGGCACTTTTACACGCTCGAACACCCGTGGTGTATTTTGTGCTTCAACCATCTTCAGCGTTTCTCGATGAATCAACGAGTAATCGCTACCACTGTCTAATTTCATGACTCCTTCAAATTGACCTATGCTGACAAGGACATCACAAGTCACCTTACGATTTGATGCATCTGTCTCTAAGTTGAGAAATGGATTAATTACATCGCCGATTAGGTCTTCAAACGAACCTAATATTAGGCATTCTGATTCGGATATATCCCTAGATAGAAGATTAACGGTATCTTCGGATTCTTTGTCCGAGGGAGCGAATTCGATCACATTGCTGCTTTCTTTTTCCACTTTTTCCTCGGCAGATTTTTGTTTTAAAAATGATTGTTTTGGTTTACCCCTATGTTCGAAATTTTATTAATTAGTTTGACATGGCTAATTGGAATTTATTCATCCCTTTCTTATTCCAGTGTATGAGATCAGTACGCCCAGTAGAGCCAAGAAATTGATGGTATAACTCTGCTCTTACTAACTTCGTAATTTGGTGCTCTTTGACATACTCTTCCTCCTTTTCAAATCCCTCTTTCGGTGTTGTGAACAATCTCGCTGTATCAAAAACGAACACCTCTTTGAATTCTTTCTCTAAACTTTTGA